>JAMKCH010084923.1:0-43666 GCA_023653785.1 Ophioderma brevispina | reverse complement strand
TATATCGTGTCATTAGGATTATTAAAAACATCAAAAAATTTACAAAACATACACCACAATAAATTTCAATTACAACATTTTAAAAAGTTAACAATATTTAAACAAATCAGCCTCCTTCAGGAAATTTATCACCTGAAGAGTATTGGGGAAGCATAAAATCAACCCAGTGGATTCAAATAGCTCTAAATGTCATTAACTAGTTCCATTCTTCAGTCGCATAATTAACTAAGTCAACAAGAATATCAGATTAACACAGTTGTAATTATAACTAGAGGCAAATTGTGCTCGAAGAGCACGAACCTAGCCGTGGGGGATCAAATGATCACTTGATGACTAGGCCAGACATCTGTTTGAATGTCATGTTAAGGGACACTAAATGGCTGTAATGATCACTTGCTGATCACTAATCAAAATTTTGTGTACACCCTATGTGCACTGACCATAGAAAATGAATGTGCACAACTGTCATATTCAGAGCGCCTTATTTGTCAAAGTGGGAAATTTTCATGTGTATTAGCCAAAATGGTCAAAATGACCACAAGATGACCACTGATCCAATATCTGTTAAAACCATAGCGCCTATGCACTAGCAAAAGGCGACACATACACATAAGTGTCATGATCATTTTGCAGCACAACATCATAGCTTTTCATAAGATTTTGGCCACCAAGTCTAGTGATTATAGCAATTGATTTGTGGCAGAAACAGCAAAGAGGAGGGGTAAGAGTGACTGACCTGTAATGACCCCTGCATGACCTTTGACACAAATCTGTGTACACCCAATATGGGCCTTGGGTCAGCGGTTCTTCTACCCAAGTCTAGTGATTTTTGCAAATGATTTGTGGCAGAAACAACAAAAAGGAGGGTAAGAGCGAGATGACCTGTAATGACCTCTGCATGACCTTTGACCCCAATCTGTAAACACCCCATATGGGCCTTCGGTCAGTGGTTCTCTGACCAAGACTGGTGATTATATCAATTGATTTGTGGCATAAACAACAAAAAGGAGGGTTAGCGCGACATGACCTGTAATGACCCCTGCGTGAACTTTAACCGCAGTCTGTGAACATCCCATATGACCTTTGGGTCAGTCGGTTCTTCTCTGACCAAGTCTAGTGATTATTTGTGGGAGAAACAGCAAAAAGGAAGGGTAAAGCGCGACTGACCTGATGACCCGCCTGATGACTTTACCCCCCCAATTTGTAAACACCCTGTATGGCACTTTGGTCAGGGAGTTATTCGGATAAAGTCTGGTCAAGATCACGTTCACTGTGTAACACTAGTAGCATTTTGGAAATATTCAGAGACGGGGTTAGAAGATTGCCCCCTTTTTTTGACTCTAAATGACTTAGATTAAACATCTGTGTAACCCCCATATGGCCCGTCACCTGGCAAACATTGTTACCGAATGCATCAATGCACATGCAAAAATTTGCGAGGATGAGGAAAAGGGGGTTAGGCGATAATTCCCCGCTGTTGACCACCCTAAACGTGACCCCTATGGTAAACTGTACTGTTTCATTACAAAACCCTATATGAAGCTTGGGTCAGGGTTTCTTGTGGCCAATGCTTGGTTAAAATCCGAACAAGCATCTGGCACTAGTAAACCAATTTTGAACAAAACCGGAAGTGTGTGAGAAACATGAAAGAAAATCGCATACGCCCATACGCCTGGTAAAAGGATTATTTGATTGGTTTACGCAAGAGTTAACATTAAGTACTGACCCCATCGGAGATACTGTAGTGTAAAGAAGGTGGTGTGCTCATGGTTGAAGATAAACTCACCGACTTGTCTCGCTTGTCGGATTTTCTCTGGCGCAAGTTCGGCCCATGAACTGATGCAGCTGATTGTCGAATTTCAAACCCCAAGTGTTTGGCGATACTGCGCGGACTTCAGTTTTGCTCTGGCAAAGACAAGGAATTTGGCATTAAAACTAGAATTTTAACCAATCAGATGGAGGGTCCCTAAGGAGTTTGTCTTCTTAATTATTTAGCTTACTACACGTTTAATGGGAACACTACAAATATTTCAATTTTTGCAACAAATGGTTGCCTAGATTGACTACATGCAAGGCTTATTCGAGCAAGTACTTTTGAAAAATTACACTGAGTCTTGCACACATCACCAAGCTATCAGTTGGGTACATTTCAACATTGATCACAACAGGATCCACTTGGACCCCTAATTTTTAGTCATTCTACACAATATTTGAAAATTCATTTATTGTGTATAAATGCAGCATAATTTTTATATTCAAAAGATGGCACGATTAACCCCTCAGATGAACTTTTAAAATTGTTCCCATTGTGTGCCCCCTGTGTCTCATCCAAGAATCCTTCCAGCCATGCTTAAATAACATCATCCCAGACTGTTGTCATTTACAAGTGTATATGTACAATTTGGTCTGGTATTTCAACAATGCCAAATTGCTATAATGACTGGTGATCATAAACTGCTAGATAGTCAGTAAGAACTTGGAATCTACTAAAGAAAGTGTCGAAGTGGTACATGTCAATTTCATTGCTTAAAAATAATTTATAGACCCCAGGGTGTCTAGTGTAAGAATCCAGGGGGTGCCACCTTGGGCACTGAGTTACTCAAGTCACAGGACACCTAAGGGAATTAAATTTCTAAAATGATTCAATAAAGTTATGAATTGTCACAAACTTTTCCTCTTTCCTCCCTGCAAGTGATTACCAAAATAGGTACAATTAGTTCATAATTCATAATTTTGTTGTTGTTGTTGATCATTTACATTCCTCCCCACCCCCACACAAAAACGCATGCATACACACAAGCACGCACACACATATACTCATGCATATTATTCCTTACTCAAACTCCTGGTTGAACTCCATCATTGTGGCGATTCGCTTGTCTGGTGAGATGCGAGTGTGAGTTGCAATGTCTTTCATCACATGGAAATTAGCACGTGTCTCATCTGAGAGGCCAGTCAACATGCACAGTTCTGGGATAAGCATCACCGGCCCAAGCTCCTGACCACGAGCTGCTGCCTGCTTCTCTTCCTGTAAAATTAAACAGAGTTGATTTAAATACAGTGCTTTTAAGTATAGGGTTTATTGAAGTAGTTCTCAAATCTGGCCCGCTAACCATTGATTTTTGGCCCTTGACTTGCTCCAAAACATAAAGGTAAATATGAAAAAAATTCAGGTGTATTTGGCTCTCAAGAAGGGAACTTTCAAATGTGTTCAACATTCTCTGGGCACTCAGCTAATATAATTGAGAACAAGAGGTTTATTCAGAGATGTATATAACGATGCTTGATATAGCGCAATATCAGACATGATCATTGCGCTTTACATGGAAAAACCCAACAAAACATAAAAAAACAGGTATACAATAACAGCAAGAAACATTAGAACAGGTATGTTTTTAGAGTGCATTTGAAGATATCAATGGATGGAGATGATCTTATGGATATTGGTAAGTTGTTCTAGATTCAGAGGAGTAGTCCTATTTCCTGAAAATCCAAAATTTGAACCGACGGGAAGGCCAAATTTTAGCCTAGCATCCAGATAAGCTCCGGGGACCACATTTTCTTACGTGATTTGGGGGTACAAGACCCCTTCTCTAAAATAAATTGGTACTTAAAACTTTGATTTTTGATACAGTATACCTTTATCATTAACACTTTGATTTAAGAAATTGAATTTTTTTTTAACATTTCCAGATTTTTTTTTTATTTATGGCCAAAATCCGGAAATTTCCGGAAAAGTTACATCTCTGAATACAGGACAGGAGGATCTTGCCAAAAACTGATTGAATCACTCAAAGTTCACTCAATGTTCAAAGATCACTTGAGTGGGATTTGAAAGCTTACTTCAAAATGAGTGGGAATTCATAGTGGATGGTAGTGTTACATTGATTTTTAGCTTTCAGTGGGGTTTGAATGGGCCTCTGTACTTTCATGCAAATTCACTCAACCCCCTAGTGGGGCTTGACAAGATCTGTCAGGTACTGTACATGTGTTATCTTAGCTCTACTCCAATGCTACCCCTTGAGCAAGTTAATTTGTCAAGTTATCACCACCTTATACCCCAAACTTAATTTAAAGGGGCATTTTACGACCCACAGCCTCGTCCCCTGAAGTGGAGCTTCAATTTTATTTTCTGTCTGTAAATGGACAGGAATTACAAGACACTAGCCTTATGTACACTATGATACAAGGATACTTACTCTCTTCTTGGGTCTGCTAATGAGCAGAGGCTGCTCCATGTCCTGAATATTCTTTTCATAGTTAGTCTTGTAGTACTCAACAAATGAGATCTCAGTACCGTCAAACTTTTTGAAGGTGGATCGAGGGTTCATGTCCCAGTTGATATCATCAACCCGGTATGTTTTGTTATTGTACCTGCATCAAACACATACATATATTGCAAGCTAGGTTTTACTTTACATTTGGCACAAATAGAGCAATCAGAGTTATACACTCTAAAATCCTCCATGCATATGATGAAGTTAACAATGTATACATCAGGTAGCAGGAACTGGCTCAACAAATGAAGAAAAAAATCCATCATCAAGGCTTGATGTACTCTCATATTTGTTTAAATTTTGCAAGAAAAGTATTAAAATGCACCATGTATTTAATCCATAAATTCATAAGTATTGGTCTAAAATTTGATAAGTGGCAGTTATTAAACAAAGAATATGGTAGTTGTTTCATCATTCCTCACTTTTTCAGCCATAAAAATGAACGCTCCTCTAAGTTTCAGTTCACCAAAGTTGTTAAACCTTACCCTGTGAGGACAATCTCTCCAACAAGGGCTCGTGTAGCTTCTTCCTTAAAGCGTGCTCGGCCTTTGCTCTTCATCAGTTCATACAGGATGTCCACGACGGTGTCTGAACGCAGGATCTTGTGAGAGACGTCAGCCATCAACATCACATCTTGTTCATACTGTAGAATACTGGTTATGAATCCTGGCCACAACATCAAGCTGATTGGGATGGAAACAAAAAAATTCCAGATTACTTACAACAAATATTTAAATATTTACTTGCACTTATCACTCCCAACACAGAATCATTTTCTAACTTGCAGTGGTGCCCAAATGCCACTCTATGTTAAACCAAAGCACTGCTGTTTACTTCAAGAACAAAAGCTTTTTTGGTATATTCTTTTGGTATATTCTTCAAACTTCTTTTTGTCTAATATCTGCTTGTACAGGGCACCAATGATTTTTAGGATACGACACAGTTGTCAGTTTGATTCATTCTTAAGTCAATACATCTTTTTGTAAGCTCCTAATAACTCAGTGAGAAATCTGAAGTGATCTTACTGGTGCTGAGGAATGGTTGCTGGCTTGTTTGGATTGTAGTAGTGACGTCCGACCTGCTCCATACCAATCATGCTTAGTACTCTGTAGATACAAGAAAAAATGCAAATTGCAAATTATTGCTCTCTACAAAAACTGATGAAGAGGAAATAAGATTCATATTCAGATCATGTGAGACACATAATTTGATAATATGGAGGATCTTGCCAAATTTAGGGAGCAAAAAAACTATAAACAAAGGTTATCTCGTCAGAACACTGTGCATATAGCATTTTTATTGCAGTTTATTTATAGGTTCTAGGGACTTGATTTTTTAGTCTTCTGAAAAATGTAACATTTTTGCTGTCTGGGCCACTCTGGGAAATGTTGAATTATGAACCAAAAATAGGCAAAAATATGAAATAACATATTTTTTTTCAGGCATTAATTGAAGCCAGTGTTTACACTTAAGGTTTTTTGGCTTGGGATAATTTAGTAATATTTTGCACCAAAATTTGCCTTGGACTAAATATGATTTTTCTTATTATTTTAGTTTTCCTATAACCACTCCGGACCAATTGCTGGCCAGCGGCCTCATCAGGAACAAAAACTGAAATATTAAACTTCACTCTTGATATTCATATAAGACTTGGATATTACTTCTGTTCACCTGCCATTTTTTTTTAAAGAAAAAGGAACCCAACAATGTCAACTCTAAACACTCAAGGTAGTTGACTAAATTTTAATGTAAACCAGCATAATCCTGAAGGGACCTCAAGACAGTCCTTAAAAGTTAGTTGTTGAGGTACACAGGCAATCAAGCCATTAAGTCATCACTCCTTTCTCCATCCCTTTGAACTGATAACAAAATTACGCTCAATTACTATCAATGTCAAAATATCAGAAAAAGCAAAATGACGGAACATACTTGCGGAATATGATGTTGTAGACCTGCAGACAGATTGGTGATTTTGGTGGCAACTCATTTGTAAGTGTGATGATAACTTCAACATCGGTGCCATCCTTCTTTCTTGAGAGTACTCTGGTTACCTGGAAGGGCAACAAGTTAATTACTTATATATTTTTTTTAAAACAAGGATATAAAGCCCAAGCTCCAAACCACAAGTCCAATTCTAAGGATCATTTGACTGAAAATAAGACCTAAGTCACAGTATGTCTTGGGATACCACTTACAAAAGACCCATTATTAAAAGCAAGCGCTGAAACAATTTAAATGATATACCAAGTTGTTAGGCTTTAACAATCACACAATCTAATTTGAAGGGATGTAAGATGGCCTGAAGGGTTAAGCTCGAATGGCACGAAAAAGTGCAAAAAAAACCCAATTTTCTTTTTTTCATTATATGCAGCATCATGGGATCAAAGATTTGCCAAACAATTTCTAAAATTGTGACAAAAACTGCTATAAGTGCATCCCAAGGCTATTTTTGTTTTCAAGTTGATTAATCATAGTTTTTGAAGACATGACATTTTTGAGAGGAAAATTATAAATCTTCTTTTAAAACACTACGATTTTCACTAAACTCGGTTTCAATAATTCTAAGAGGGGTGACAAGATCGACAGACCAGTGCAACATGTCAAAAATGAGATTTTGGTATCAGAAGAAAGCTCAAATTTTGCTCATAACCCAGTGAAATTTTAGACTGAGTAATACTCCCTTCAGGTGGTATGAACAGAAGGATCCTCAATTATGGTAATTGTAATCCAAACCGCTGGAACAATTTAGCTCAAAATTGGGATTCAAATCGCGTGTGAGTGCAAAAAGGTCAGTTGCCATTTATCAGAAATTCCCACCAAACAACTATTTTGTGTCAAGTCTTTGGTCAGTGGTTCCTGAAATGGTTCTTCAGGCGACTGTATCACACTGATTCAAGGAAAGATAAAGTGAGAGTTATCATAATACATGGCAGCACACACATGTAGCACATGGCAGCTATTGCACTTACAACCTTCTTCCATTCACACAACCAAATATATTTGGCGATTTGCCTCTATTGGAACAAAACATGAAATCAGATCACCTACCTTTAACAGTTTACAGCATGCAACTTGTGAAAATAGTTTTTTTTTCAAATAATTCTGATTATTTCCTAGCTATTCCCTTTCTCACCTTTTCAGGCAATCTTCTGACCAAGTACAAAACCATTCCATCGAAGGCAAGAGCTTTTCCAAGCAGGTTTTCTGACTGAGAACGGACCAGGAACTGTCTCAGACGTTTGGAGTCGACGTTAGGGTTGAAGTCGACATGGTACTGGTACAAGTGCCAGTCTGGTCTGGTTTTGAGTTTGAATGTGTTGGTCCTGAGGCATACGGGAGTACCAGATTGTCCTGTGGAGTATTCAAAGGTTATTCAGTCATGATAATATGAGCACAACTGTTTTCAATCTGATATTCTAATCATAATTGTTAACTTTTTACCAGATCAGTAAATCCCTGGAAATGGCTATTAATAAATATTTATATTTAGTAGAAGATAGCTACTATACATGAAAGATTTGTGGAATTCAAAGGATAAATAATCTTTGTGCAAATTGTTTTGTTGCATAAAGTAGGTCTACCATTTGCTATCACCTTTAAATTTGACAACTTTACCACTAATGACTTTCACCTCTGACATACAACGAAGCAACAACAAATCTTAATGAATATGCATATATTTCTGTGGAAGAAACCAAATTCTCAAGAATTACCTCAAAAGACCTTTGGATAACCTTTGATAACCCAATCTTATCCCCCCCCAGATCATTCTGAGCTTTAATCATGGTGAATATCTGTGTTTTCCTGTGGACAAAGCAGCATTGGCCTCTCGGGCCTCCCGCTAGTTGGTAATATTATACAAATACTATATCGTTAAGGGGAAATTAGGCACACACTATTTTCCCGAGGAACTGGCTACAGGTCTATCACCCTGAACCCAAAGGGTGAGGAGTGATAGGCCAGTAGCCAATACCAGGTGAAAATAGTGTCCCCTACTTCCCCGATATAAACCATGTAGTATTTGTTTTATTACACCTCACTGTGACTCTGGGGACGAGGTTGTAGGGAAACGGTTCGAACTATTCCCCTAGGGAGGAGGGAGGGAGGAGGTATTAGTATTTAATGACACATCAACACTATCGTGTCATTTTAGTGTCACAAAGATACTTTATTTCAATTCACTAAATATAATCATATACACGTTGGGGAAGAAAGCCCAGTTTTAGAAGCAAGAGGAAAAAGCAGTACCCGGAGAAAACCTGTGAGGCCAAGTATGGACTGGAAACCAAACGCACATGAAATCGCAGGCCCGACCGAAGGTCGAACCTGGGACCGCAGTGGTGCGAAGCGAGGGAAGACCCACAGTGCTAACCCAACCCCCATATTCCCCTTGTAATCAGAACCAGCCAATGAAATAGCATGATTGCACATTCATGAAGTGTTATCTCCGTGAAAGAAGCCGCATTTTCCAACAATGCCCCCAAATCACCCCTGGGTGACATACGACCTTGGCTTATGTCACACAAGACCATATAAGACTCACCCAGCAAGCAGTACAATCATTTCATTAGGCTTTACATAACATTGCCACCAAAACATTTTGATGCTCTGTAGAACCTACCTGTTTTGTCAGTGATGTGCTTTGGTCTCGTTGCTGGGTCACTGTATCTCAGATCTGGTCTTCTTTGGCGGCTACTAATCCCTCCTACTCCATCTTTGGATGCACTTATGGCCATCTGAGCCAACTGCTGAGTGGGTGGCTCTCCTTTGGTTTCCTGAGCTGGAACTGAAAGAGGAAATCAGAATCTTTAATTCTGACAAAATTCTTAAGCAATCCTTTGGCTAACATAAAGTTGAATTAAGACCAAACAACTATGAATACTAATGAAGCTAGCACAATTCTGGTTTTCTTTCCCCTTTCCCGAGCGACCCAACTCATAGCTATTTGAACTCTATTGTTTCTTTTATTTTTTTGAACAATTTATAAAAGGAAGCACCACAAATCTGACAAGTTTTAAGAAAGAGCATACAAGAAGTAATGCCTGTGCCGAATTACAAAAATGTATTCTCCTATACTCTGTTTCACATCGTCATAGCAATAAGGTGGACACACAAGCGCTAGCACCACACCCAGGTGTGGGCATAATTACAAGCGCAAGCAAAGACGGAAAGGCCAAATGCTGCGTGTAAGTCTTAATTCTGCTAATTCCCACTGCTACGATGAGGTGAAACAGTATATGATAAATATATACATGTATGCCTACAAAAATCACTAATGTGCACACGCACATACACACACGCACCTACTAAAACATAATCCACATTTTAAAGATGCATTTCATGATTCTAGCACCTTTTGTTTTATTTATGGTTCGCTAGATATCGTTGAGGAAAGCTTATTCCCAAAATTTCAGTTGATACCGATCTTGCAGTTTGATGTTATGAGCAAATGCTGGAATCACAGGTTCACATAGGCGACTGTACTGTAATGTCTGTCCGTTTACAGAATATACAAACTTACAAAGTAAGGTTGGGTACACATGGCATTACTAAGTCTAACAGTTCAGATGACAGAAAAACCTCAACTTTTGGGGGTTAAGTAGGGGATGAGGCTGTAGATCACGAAATGCCCCTTTAAAAGCATTTTTATAGCTCCGCTACATCAAGAACCCAGCACGTTATAGCACCCTTTATATACCTCATATATAGATCCCTGTCATCTGATTGGTTAAAAGTGGAGGCATTAATTCAACTAGCTTCAAGAATTGAACCAAAAATGAACTATGCCCTGGGCAGAGCGGGCATAGTTCTCATAAACTATGCCCGGGACACCTCTTCCCAGCGTGAAAGACTGCCGTATGAACTAGTCATCCGTATTATGAGTGTACATATTGAAGCTGGTGTAAGAGATGAATACCCTGATCGCATTTTGTTTACTCGTACTGTGCTGTAGTGTAACTTAAGTCTCAGAGCAAGGAAATGGCTGGAATCGCAGCATCAGTATTAATGCTTGGAGCTTGTAGATGAAGATCTGAAAGGAATCAGAGATGCAGCTCATAGGGCTAATACCAAACGGCAGGTAAAATACACCGTGAAGATATTCGAGGATTATAATTTGACACAGATGACGGCCATCTGCAGGCCATGTAAAAGTTGCCAAATTCGGAAATGCAAGGAAAATTGTACGCATCTTGCCGACAAAAAATGGCAAGAAGTCAATTGCGGCGACCCGTTTTGGACTCCAACATCACTTCAACACAAGAAAGGTTGATTGCTAATTCTTCACAAGTTTTGGACCCTAAGTTACACAAAAGTGTTAAACCATGCATGCACGCCATGGCCTACCATTGCTTACACATGATATAGGCCTGTGTTAACATCCTAGCTTAGAATATTCTTTTAACCAATCAGATGACAAAAATCTATATATTCGGTAAAACAAATATTGCTTGTTTTTTTTCAGAGCATGGTTGAAACTATAGGCACTCGGTGATCTCGAAACCATACTATGATGGTTTCGAGATCACCTTGGGCCTATAGTTTCAACCATGCCCCTCATAGCAGTCAATATTTGTATACTATTGCCTGATTTCTATAAATGTGTAAAATTTAAAGAATAAAGGTATAATTTTCCCCATCCCTAGCACATTCCCCAAACCCTCCCTCTCCCTCCCCAAACCTTCCCTCCCCCTCCCCAAACCCTACTTAGGTTCCATACTGTTTTGCTGCAGATAAAGGTGGTACAGCAATTGGTTCTGAATTGGCTGATATTCATTTACACTGTCAAAAAAGTTGTAATGTATGCTCATTAACTTATCCCAGCAGCAGCAATTTTTGAAGTCTCCACCTTTTTGCCCATATACATGTCCTGATGTATGTTTCCATTAATCAAAATTTGTTAGATTATTTTTTTTTTGAAAGGAGAATTGCTATGCAAAATGCAGTGTATTTCTCTTTGTACTGAATTTCTGGCCACTTTGTATCCAAATTTCTGCCTATTTTTTTTTTTTTTTTGGTAGAAATCCAGAATCTAAAAATTTATAACAAGATACACTTTAGCATCTCATTTCTTCACTAATTTCGTAAGTACCAACATTGACCTGAATGGAACCAGTTTGGATCAACTACTAAAGCCAAGTTCTGTTAATTGATCAGTTTTTAAGCACTAAGCAAACTAAAAATTGTATTCCACTTCCAGCATGTTGAGCACTATTGTACAATGTGATCTTATGACAGTGCTCAAGCTATTTAAAATTATAGTTCATTCAAGGATCCTACAAGCTACAATAACATTACAATTTCCCCTGTTCAACAGTGCCAAATGTATATTGTCTACATCAAGTTTATGTTCAGACAGGTGTAATCCTAGATGCAATTTCGCAGGCTCCAAAATAATTAGGGTGGGCAAGGCAATTTTGCCTTATTTTAAAAGGGCACCAAGGCAAATGGTAGGGCACCCAAGGCAAATTGCCTTAGGTGCCTTAGGTTATTTTGGACCCTGAATTTGACTCTTGGAGAAAAAGGACAACCCCTTTTCACCAATTTATTCAATCCCCTTTTCACCAATTTATTCTAATCTACAGAAGATTACTCGAAAAGACCACTTAAAAATCTGTGGATTTTACTAAGCACAAACATTGCCAGTTAACAAAAGCAGGACAATGCTTAGGAATATTTGGAAGATGATAATCCCTTGGTGGGGGCATGACTTTGCAACTCCTCAAGTTCTCTTTGCCAGATGTTTGTTGAATTAACCAAGAACCAATATTTTTGGGGGGAAAGGGGGTGTGGACTTTAGAGGCTTATTTGGTGGACCCAGGCAAACCTTCCAAGTCAGACATGAGTGATTTGAAACCTTGCAAAAGCTGTTTGGGCCAAGTAAAAAAAAACATGTTTAGCATCCCCTCCCACTTGCTTTATTGAGTCTCCTGAATTTTTTTAAACATTTTGGTAATAACCTTCATGAAAAGATTCTTCAGAAATTGAGATGCTTCATACAGGTATGCTAATGTACAGTACATTGTACAAGCACTCTACAGGCTGCAGCACTTTTAAAACGTGACAGAAGTAGAAAATAAAATGGCAGCCGCCTTTTAGGCCAAAAAATGTTTGTTTTTTTTTTTTAGAAAAATGCTAATGCGAAATGCATTTTTAATGCATTTTTGACCCACTTTGTTAAATTTTTCAATTTTCATTTTTTTCTGAAATTTTTTACAAAAAGCAGGACCAAAAAAAATTTCAAGTGAGTAAAACCTAAAAAAAAAAAATATGCGGTCAAAAACCAATTTTAAACAAAATGCACACGGTCTTCTGAGACAAACTTTTTTTTCTTGGCCTTATCAGTGCAGCCACCCACTGCAATGTATGCCAAATATGTGGTAAAATATATTTTCTGACTTTTTTAAAATTAAAAGCTCAGGGCTTCTCTTATTTTAATGCAGACGTTAAACATTGTTTTTTTACTCAACCTTGTACTGGTAGTATGTACAGGCCTGTCATGTGTAATCAGTGGTGCTATAGTGTATAGAGCTCATAACAAACGGCATGTAAAGGCTGCAACAGTCAAATTCCTACTTGAGGCATTTGAAATAAACACAAAGGCCTGCAATTTGGGGACTCCTGTGGTGTAGTGTCTGGAAAGTAATGCAGTTCTATACCGGAAACATTCAGATATAGGAACTGCATGTTATTAAAACTCACAAACATGTGTATTATACAAACTGTTAAATCTCAAACACAGAGCAACTAAGCAATCAATCACCAAGCCATAGAACATCATTGCCCTTTCAAATTTAGTAGGTCAGATGGACTCTTAAAGCCCGGTTTATACTTGACGCGATTTTTCAGCTGCGAGAAATCGCCGCGCTTTTCTCCGAATCGCAGCGATTTCACGCCATCTTTCGCGATTGCTCCGCTGTCGTAAGCTGGAAAAAATGTGCCGGCGAACTAATGGTATTGCCAGGAATTAGTGCAAGATGGTCTCTGTTGCCTAATTTACGGGATGTCGTATATTCACCCAATTATTTCCAACTCGCATTTTAGTACCAACGGGTATACAAGCATATAGCGTAAAGTAACAAGTGATTTGGATAAAGGGATTGTAGCATTTTTATTATTCAAGAATAGGTTGCGCCCGCAGTTTGCCACGAAAATAGCACCTGGTTGGGGCAGGTTGGGGTAAAATATTGCATAGAAAATTTTATTGCTGCAACAGATGGTTCCTCCTCGTGCTAGATCCTACGCTTTGACGGTTTGGATAATATTTTCTTATCATTTTGTTGCTTTTGATTCGACGGCCATTCTCATATTTCGCTCTGCCGTTAAACTAATAAAACAGGTAATGTCTTAAGTCTGATACGAAATAGGCCTTCTTCTTTTATCTTATCGTGTCGAAACAATGTGGTTGTCAAATATGATACAGCAAGAGATGGGTACAAAGGAACGGGTAAAAAGTCGACATAGGCCTATAAATATGAACTATAATAATAAGCTTATTGCCTCCATTTATAGCCCTCAAAAATTTAGTAAGTTGGAGGATATCGCCTTCACACGCGGTTTTCTTAATGAGATCCTTGTAGTCGGATCTTTGGGTCATTGTGGTGGGAAATTTGCAACCCTCCTTAATTAGTGCCTCTATTTGATCGTCAACTCAGATTCCGCCATGATGCATGACATTTTTACCAAATTCGATTTGGGGGAATTTGACCTTGGACTGCACTCACGTGGGCCAAATGAAGACTTCGCTTGGAAGAACGTAAAAAAATCGTCAGCGAGAATCGCAAAAGTTAAACTCATTTTAACCTTCAGCGATTCCCGCTGGAACTCGTCTTCTCGCTGTCCCGCTGAGCAAAGAAAAATATGGAAGCACGGCGGGTCTGCAGATGGCGCGATAAATTGGTGAGGTTTCTGACCTTCGCGAGGACAAAAAATCGATGCGATTTCACGCAGCTGACAAATCGCGTCTTTTCAAGTATCAACCGGGTGACTCTTAACTGGTGATCTAGGCAACTGGTAACAAATGCCATACTAACCTTTGCCTGATACCATGTATGACATCCAGTGTGGTGAGTGTACAACATAAGGCGCATGAATGAAAGAAAGTCGGATTTGAGTTTAGTTTATCGACACTTACCGCCCGCATTGCTTTTTGGAGACCAGAAATACCCGCGCAAAAAATAAAGACTGCCAAAATTATTCATTATTGTCAATTGCAATTGGAAATATTTGTTTTGTAAAAATATTTTTGATACGCTGAAGCAAAACCATGCTTTTTTGCAGCCCTCCTTTTGTGCAAATTTCTTCGGGCAATTTATTTCATTTTTCACACATTTAGGTCAATATGAAATCTGACGAGATGAAAATGAAAAAAGTCACCTCATCAACCAGGAAAAACAAAAAACGATATTAAAACTCAGAATTATTTCTTGAAGTTGGTTAACTGTCACCAAAGATACAAATCTTGACCAATTATGAAGTCAACATTATCGCCTAAGCCTAATGTAAACGATTTCAGCATTCATCCAGTAGGCTAAAAACATCCTAAACATTCACCCCATTATTAACAGTTTTGGTAGAATTAGGGTTAAAAGTAGGATTGGATTAAGGCAACAAGGAGGTTTAAATAATGGATTACCCAATTTATGGTACCAGTTATGGTGAACAATCAATATCTTGAAACTGTTGTTTTGTCTGTCACATTAAGCAACCGTAAAATGACCTTTGAACCTCAAATTCCTGAACACTCCACTCCTTATGTTCCCATCAATTATTCATTTCAAACAAGTTCAAGATAAAAATCAATGATGAATGTTAGAAAAAGTGTGGCTATAAAAAAAAATGCGATATTGATGCAACCATCGTCATCAAAAGCTCATCCCCCAAATATGAGATTATTCGAGCTTCAATTTCTGACCACTTTTCACTGATGAAAATAATAAACAATTCCTTCCATACAGCCTTCTGGATATGCCACTACCCTTTCACAAAGAAGAATGTTGGCCATTGTTTTGCTTGATCAGGTCAAGTTCACTGCCATTCAATGGCTTAGTACAAGCATACATTGGGTGAATGAAAATGCATCAAATAGCACTACCAGGGGCAATGTCAGCCTTGCGTACATGTATGGGTATTTACATGTAATAGAGACAGTGTGGTAATACATGTTGCCAAACATTCAAAGATACAGAGTTAAGTTGAACAAAATGGGTTAAGTCCATTCAATTATGCCCTACTCTTATGACATAACATGTTTCGATAATGATATGGCAATTTTTAATTTTGGTGATTTGGTTTAACTGCATATGGTAGATTAGATAAGACCAGCATTTGAAACTAAACAAGCTGAAATTCTTGAAAATTCTCATCTTTTTATTTTTGTCGTTGAGCAAATATTGCATTGGTATGTTTTACCAACTTTGTCAAAACAAAAAACATAATAAAAAACAAGGAAGTTAAATTAAAATAAATGGACTGATGGCAAGTAAAATAAAATCTGGTTCTGGTAATCCTTCAATCCCCAATTTTTAGTGTCAAGAAAAATGGAACCCTGGGCCGTGGGAAAAAAATTATGTCTTCCTCCCCCTGTCAAATTCTGACAAGACTCAATAGATTCCACACATAAAAATGTTTGCAAAATTTGGCTCCTTCCTTCCATCCCAATTTTTTAGAGCATGTTACCAGAAACAAATTTTATTTTTGTTAGGCTAGTGGAATGAGCACATTTGCCATCCCACTGCCCTTTCAGAATATCAAGGCCCCATATGACTTACCATTGTGATAGGCCTATGTGCAAATTATGATGTTTTCAATGATTTTTATATCAAAAAGAATGGATCAACATTTTAGTTCTTTTTTCCCTTTTCCATGACACATTCAGTTTCTCAGTTTTGAACATCTGTAAAATTTTGTTTTTGATAGATTTGCCAGTGGACGTTTGCATCTTTCGGGGTTCCTGGGTGTAAGGCCTGAAGAAATCAATCAAGCGTTATGTGGAATAAAGTCTAATAGCAATTCTTATGCATGTCCATACCGATTTCTATTGATTTCTTTACTGCAGAAATTAAGATGAAAGAATACCTTATTTTGAATCTAAACTTCATTTGTATCCAGCACCAAACAGATAGACCAATTACACTTGTCCCCCAAAATGCATGTGACCTGATGGCATCACAAAACAAGTATGCAGGAGTTTAAAATTCAAGCATGCAGGCAACAATGTGTATAAAAATTTCCACCATCTGCCCTCAATTCCAAACACCGAGGCCCTTTATTTTTTGTTCTTTGACATTTCCTCTACTTCCTTACATTAAAACATTCATTTCATGTGAAACATTACTGGTGCATGCGTTTCAAGCTATGGTTTACCTTTCAGGGTTAAACATTTCAGAGGCGTCATCTAAACTTTAAGGGTGTAAACTCGTGCTACTGCAGTGTTATGATGCACATCAAATGCAATGCATTCTGGGAAAGCGGCTGGTAGGTGCGTAGGTTAATTGGGTAATTGTCAATCATGCAGATGATAAAGCAACAAAATAATTTTTAAAAAAAATAGTTGGTTGAAATGCACAAGAAGAAAATGCCAATCCTTTATTGTATGCATATAGGAAAAAACACATAATTGTTGAAAATTAGGCACTTTTGGCTAATTGTGTAAAAAATGTTAGCCACCAACTTCTTGTTACGCAGGGGGAGGGGTCTGTGTATCTTCTGCTGCATTTTCCTAGCATTGTTTGGTAACCTTCAACTTTACTTAACATTCAGAACTGCATCATAAAAAAGTTTGCGGTGTGAGGTGGCTAGTGTGGAACTGTGAAAGCAATCTATAGCCACATCGCATCATACTGTTATAGTGGATGCTACATGGTAAATCAAGGTTCCGGCCACTGCCAAAAAATAATGCCAGATGTACACCCGAGCCCAATCCATGGGCATGCCATTATTCACAAGATGACATGAATCCCATTGACTCTTTGCACGGTTTCGCATTTGCACAGAGCCTCAAACTGGCAACAATATGAAAGGGAGCATTTACAAACACACACGTTTGATTCATCTACACCAAACCTATTAATATTGCAAGAGAGTGACGGAATTGGTATGAATTTTCCCATTCATTACGTGCCAGTTTTCACGAGGCTCTTAACTGCAAATGGCAAACGGTACAAAGGGTGAATAAACAAATTACCTAAATTCCACAACATAGAATATTAATTAATTTAAAAAAAGAAAAAACCTAAAAAATTAAAAAAAAAAAAAAAAAAAAACAGATTTGTGACAACTGCCTTGGTTACACAGATTTATCATCAGCGTGCCTTTTTTAAAGGGGGTGGGTGACCTAATCAAAGTCCAATGTGAGTAAACACATTTGGAGACGTTTTTGTTCATGACATCAAGGAGGAAACATTCCTGCGACTAACTTTCACTGCGTCATGAGAAAAACTTGAACCTTCTTCTGATCCAAAATCTCAATTTTGATGGGAGTGTGGGGGGACGAGGTTGTTGATAGGTAACCCACCTTTAAGATATATGTTTTAAAATAGGATGGTATTCTCAAAAGTTCAATTAGGCCCAGGTCAACCAAGGGGATTTAAAATAAGGAGATGACACTTGAGACGAACAGTGGTCCTGGACCTTGGATTACAGGGGTGCGCTATAACGACTCGGGTTAGATTTTAAGGGGTGAGACAAAGCACTAAAAAGTCCAGGCAAAACTCGGGGTAGGCGATTAATTTGTTGACTATTTGGAAAAAACGTAAAATTGTGTGAAATATGAAAGCTGTGATTTCTGAATTGCTATAATATATAGAATATACGGTTAATTAAGTTCTTTTTACACAACAAATTGTAGGGAAACTAAACTATTTCCAAGGGATTTCAATTGAAGGGAACTCCGAATGTGTAGACTCCAAGGGCTTGTAGCAAAAATATAACCTTGATTCATAAAAATAGATTCAATACATAAAGAACATAAAGGGAGCTAAATTTTGATACTAAACATACAAAATTCGACCCTTGAAATAACTGAAATAGGCACATTTGAAACACAAAATAATTAACATTGAAACAGTCATGTAGGAAAACCCCTTCAACTGGGATGGACCTTGGTGCGATCGAGGGGCTAATATAGCCGAGTCTTGCATGCGAAGTTCAATACTATCATGGTTACAAACGGTGAACACGATACTCTATACCGTGAGGTAATAAATACAGGATGGACCATAAATTTCGTTGGTATGCACG
Organism: Ophioderma brevispina; assembly: GCA_023653785.1. Lineage (NCBI taxonomy): Eukaryota > Metazoa > Echinodermata > Ophiuroidea > Amphilepidida > Ophiodermatidae > Ophioderma > Ophioderma brevispina. The sequence continues at coordinate 25,151 of JAMKCH010084923.1, read as the reverse complement.
AACTTTCGTATTTTGCCATAGCCTAATTGAGGGGTAAAGGAAAGGCAAAAGACGACAGGCGCTAAGTGTTAACCCCCTGGTTCAACCCAGTGTTAGTCCTTCATGAATGGACCCATTTTTTCTTCAAGGTGCTCCTGAAATGTAATAGGATTGCTGGTAAGCCAAAATGGAAAGTATAGAGTGATACATGGTGGGAGATGAGGGCAGATGGACCTGGGCTCATGGGATAGTCCACTTACATTTTTAAGGGATGTGATCCCACTATTTGGGTCCTTCCATTCAAGGTGCATTAACCATCCATGAGAAATCGTACCGATGTACATCAACACACTTTCAGATAAGGAAAACGGTATTATTGATGAAAGACTAACCCTGCTATAAACCGGTTGTAAAGTTAGACTTCTTTTTTGAGAATACCAAGGCAATAAGTTTGGTTCATGTCCGTAACCAAGGGAAGGGCGGTGGGGTATAAACCACGAGCTTGAATACATAGAGCGCGGACATGGTTGGCAGGGTTATTGCAGTTTGTTTACAACTAACCTAAACCTCATGCTTGAAATAAAGGCAAAATAGAAAACGTCACCAAAGTGACTTATTTATTTTTAGGAGAAAAAATGTACTTATTTGTTCACAGGAAATCGATTGGTTTTGTGGTATGTAAATAATAGATATTTTTTTATTACAATTTCAATAAAACAATCCTCATATTACCATGTTTTCTCGAAATAATTGAAGTGGACAACAAGCCTAAATCGCACAAAATTCATTCAGGAAATGTTTTGACCAATTTTGGTGCCCATGAAGCCAGTTTTTGGGCACCAAAATAGAGAAAAAACTTTCCTGAATGTAATTGCTGAATTCAGTGATTTTGTTGGTTTTGTGGTTCAATACTTCAGTTATGTAACGAAAAACAACAAGGTCTGAAAACACGCTAAAACTTACAGAATTGTCTAGTTAATCTTATCAAGCCCGCCAAATCACACGTGGACTCTCAGTTTTTCTTATACGTGACACTTCGGAGGGGATTTTAGTGAACGATTGCTGGTAATGTGTTAGGCAAACGGCAAAGTTGAAATTTAGATGGCGATGACTGGCAGCAGAGACAGCATCGTAAAGGCTGTCGATCAAAATTCTACCTTTGCGTCATTTCGACAAACATTAGCCTCGCCTATTTTTTTTGTTCCGACGATATTCCGCTAAAACCTTTCTGTAGGTTAGTTTCATGTAAAATGGTGTTTACCTCACCGATATCCAGGGTCAACAAACGCCGGCTTCAATAAAATCAGATCGTGATGCAGACGATGTTAAGTGTGATCGTCAGGCTCACTGAGTCGGCTCTCAATTTCTCGCTGACCAGGGTGCTCTAATTTATTGAAGCTCGTTGGGGGTAACAACCCTGCCCCCCAATTCCCAAAATCCCTAAACCCTAAAAAGAGCAAATAAAGCTTGAATAAGTTTTCACATGGAGCAATGCCAAAAATTATGGGTTTTTATTTTTCTTTTGAAAAAAACAGTTTACTTTTCCAATTTCCCCCCTTTGCAATTTTGAAGTCCTATTTTTTTTTGAGAAAATACATCACAAAAAACCTGGTTTAACGGCACGGGTTTGGCTGAATGGCGTGCCATTCGGCCAAAAAAAATTAGGTATCTCTCAAGTACATGTACATTGTCAGGGCTACATGATGACCTCTTTGAATGCAAACATGGTGGAATTTTGAATTGGAGATTCTAGGGCAAAGCAAGCAAATACAAGGACAAAGAAAAAAGCCTAACAAATAGATGGAGCTCCTCAAAGGTCAAGCAAGGTGCTTTTGTGATTCTATCATCTGCTTGCGAATTTGGCCACCCAGGTCTTGCAGACAAATCCTGATCTCTAGGAGACACAACTTCAGCCTGACACTTATTTATTCTAGTTAATTTTTCCTGACAACACTCAGTTGGTTATCTCTGCCATTACATGCTTATTTAGTCGTAATTATCAGCCGTATAGGAAAAACAATCCAAATTATAAGAAAAGAAAGAAAATGGTCAACTAAAGGCTCATTTGCTGCTTTTACATGCCATGACAGTTATCCCATTCACATCATGCTTTACTTTGCTATTAATGCATTATTACTCACGCTGACTGCCATCTCTTTTTCTAGACCCTAGAGAAAATAAAAAATAATAAAAACAATGCTAAATTTTACCTTTTACATGCTCAGACCTGTTAGTGGGATTTTGAAAAATACTGTCTAAATCGGTAAATATCACGTATAAAACGGGTAGGGTAAAAACAGCTGAAATGAAAAAGCTAATTTTGACTTTTTTTTTGGAAGCATATAAAATGCTGAAACTCAACAAAATACTGAAATTCACAGGCTGTGCTAATACCACCATTTTAGAAGTTTCTGACAATTCTACATTCGTCATTAACCTTAACACCATGTATCTGTTTCTAGGCCTATCTTCTCGGGAGGGACTGAAGGAATGGGGGAAAGGTGAAGAAGGAAAGTCGCAATTCAGTTGGGACTTGAACCCAAGGCCCTGGGCCCACCCCATGACTCTGATAACCACGTTCGATATTGTCGCGGCCCGGGCAGCGATATCTTGTCCCATATGTGTCTCGTTTGATACGCCATTGCTACACCGTCTACTGGTGCATTTTTTCCACTCTTGGCTGTGTGATTTTGTGAGATGTCGGTGGTCTAGGGTTAAGAGTGGTCTACGTCAATGATTCATCTTTCAATACTTGCTGTTTGTTTTGACGACTTTATTCATGAACGTATACAGCTGTAATGCTATATTTCCACAACAAAACATGAATCGGTTTTAGGCCTGTTTAAAGACAACTAGTAGTGATTTGAAAAATATTTTTAAATCTTGCAGATAGCTTCAAGTGAAGGATAAGTCTGTATAATTCCAATAAATTACCTTTTCCCTCTGTAGATTGACAGAAAAGGAAGAAAACCGGCAGTGTTCCAAGATCCGATTTCCCATTCAATTACGTGTTGTAGTTGTAGTAAGTATCCGTTCGGACAATAATGACTAAAATCTCCGATCCCGTCCTTATTAGGTTGCTTCTGGCTTATTCAAATTTGCAGTATGTTTAGGATAACCTGTACTTGTTACATACCTGCAAATCCTATTTTTGATGATTTTTTCGATTTTCTGATTTACCCATCACTGATAGTGTCTTAATGGAAAAATAACCTGTGATGCAATCACTCGCAATCTCACTCCCTATGAGTCAAACTAAAGAAAGCTGACACATCATCACTTTCAATCCAATCACAAATGTTGTGAAAATGTATTATTTATCGAGGCACATAACAAGTTTGTTTGCATAGGTGTCCTAAAAAACCACCAAATGCAGAATTCTTTTGAAAAATTTTTTTTGGATACAATTTATTAAAACCCCTTAGTACATGCTGAAGGTCAAAACAGTTGCAAAGTGCTCTGCATAAAACTATTATTTGTGACTATCAAAGGTAAATTTTAAAGCACCGTAACATAAATTAAGTTTTTTAAAACAAAAAAAAGATTTCCGAATTGGAACATTAAAAACACAAATTAATATGCTTGGACACCACTGGAAACAAATGTCTTTTCAGGAGTTTAACCTGACCTCAAAACTAAACTGCATAAGATGATAGAATGTATAAATATGGACAAGCAGCGAATAACCTTCCATTACACCTTGTTTTAAGAGGGACGCCAAATGACAACAATTACTCAAAAATAATACTTTAGCATGGAAGGAGGATACAAGTTAATATCTTTTTGCTTCTTCTCTCTCTCTTCACGAGAAAACATATCAGATTATCTTCGGTTTTTTATCAAAATGAAACTATCATAGACAACTTGAGAGTACATCAACACAAACATGACTAAAAGTTAACTTAAATTCTTTAAAAAATTGCCAGTACCGTCCTCACTCTGTGGCGGTGCTTGGGCTGATCCTCCCCTAGACCGCCCTCTCAGGAGTGGGGTAGCACATAGTCTGCCGGTGCTGCAGCCTGTGCAGGTGACCGTTCCCGGTCTTTGCTGCGTGGATGCTGTTGCCGTGCAGCAGCTCTTCCACGGCCACGGCCTACCCGAGCCCGGCCTCCTGCGCCTGGTGCGTCTGCATGGTCTAATGGGTGTGTTTTCTTTGGAATCTAAAAACTCTGAGGCAGGGTTTCCTCACACTGCAAATCCTAAAATTCCTGAAAAATAACAAAAGAACATTTTTCATATTTAGCACATTAGATCTAATGTATATCCTTTGGTATAGATTTCATTAGCAGACAGATCATTTGAAGTCTGCTTGTCTTTTTATTTCTAGTTTGGGGAAAACATTCCAATTCACACTCAGCAAGCCAGATCTCTTCCAAAATTTCAAGTTTATAGCAGCCTCCGGAGTTTATTCCAGCAGGAATTTTCACACGTTTACATGAACATTCCACAGTATTTCGAAAGGAAAAAAGGTCCACTCATTGTAGGACTAACCCTGGTTTAAACCCCAGCCTATATTATTTATTGTATGTTTTTGTAGGTTGCTCCAGGAGAGGAAATGCACTAATGAAGGTTTGGGTTGAGCAACCCATTTTTCTTTCCCGAGTTATTGTTTGTCCTTGAATTCATTATACTCTGCATTTACTTCTTGGACTGTTTCCCCGCCAAAAAGCGTGCACAACGTGTTTCACATAGATTGCTGTATGAAGCACAAGATCAATGTGCAAGTTATGTCAAAGAAATTATGAGCCAGAGTATTTAGAAATTCCAAAAGTATATTATTGGTGGACTTCAACCTTGTATTTTGAGGTGTATCCTTGGTGTAGACTTGGATGAAAGCAACAAGAATACAAGCCCATGAACATCATTCAACTCCTAACATACATGTCTATAACAAGGCGAAACTCGTATTTACGCGATGCGTAAAAATTTTCCCCGCCGAATGTCCCCATCACTAACATGTGATAAAAATGCAACTACAAAACCCCACCCCCTCCCCAAACACCCAAGCAAAATCCACCCCATCCCCCAAACCCTGCAAACCCCACCCCCTCACCACACACCCCGCACCCCCCACCCCACAACCCCACAATCCCAACACCCCACCCTCCCCAACACTCTGTAACACCCAACCACCCCTCCTTAACACCCTCAAAACCCCAACCCCCCGCAAAAACCCCAACCCCAAACCCAATACCCCGTAACTCGCCTCCCCCTTCCCCACACCCGCCAACCGCAATACCCTCCACAAATCACGCAAACCCTACCCCGCCCCAACACCCGCACCCCTCCCCAACACTCCACCCCCTCCCAACCACCGTGCACCCACCTGCCCCAACACCTTTTACCCCTCCCCAACACTTTTACCCCCTCCCCAGCAACCTGCAACACCCCTCCTAACACAGCAACACCCCACCCCTCCCCACACACCTTGCAACACAACACCCCCGCGCCAAAAAACCCGGCACACCCCACCCCATCCCCTCCCAACACCCCGCAATACCCAACCCCCTCACCAAAGGCCCATCACCTCCCCTATGGCATAGTAGTCTCATTGTAGCGAAGGAATTTTGCCTATCGGAACGTACCGTTTCAGAGATACAGCAATTACGCTATAGTAAATTAGCTATTTGCATACCTAAGCCGTAATATATCACATACTTAAAATGCAAAGTAAGAGGTACCCCATAATAGGGGTTCATTCAGCGCAGGAATTTTGAGGATTCCAATGTACAGTGTCAAAATATAGCAATTACGCCGATTTTGCTTTACTAATTAAGACCATTTGCATACTAAATTTGCCCCAAATACGCCCTAAAATCTATCAGGTCGAGAACTCTCAGCCCGCTTCCTCCACCAAGGTTACATCCAATTATACGCCAAACGGAACTCCAGAAAACTTGTACACAGGCCTGCAGGGAAAATTTGCACCAAATTATGCTTAATTAGCATTAGTTTACTCCCAAAAATCAAATGGTTGAGAAACTCAACTCAACAACGCTGCTTTCCACCAAGTTACATCATTGTGGCCCTTACGGAACTCCCAGATAAAATTGTATACAAAGGGTTAACATTTTTATCACGGACGGGACGGAAGGACGGACGAACGGACGTGCTCATTTTTATAGTCCCCGTTCCGAACTCGTCGGCGGGGACAATTATGAATTTTTGTGCAGAAAGTTCATGAAGGAATAACTGTAATTTGGTACCAAAGTCAGGCCAACCTTCACTGCACAAAGATATGCAAGGCCACAAATTACTGGGAAATCAAAGTGATACATCGGTCCACCAATAAATTTTTGTGGGGTGCGTAATTCGATCCGAAGTATTATTGTATCCGGTTGTTACTATTTCACTGGATCACGCTTTTGAGTTCTGCCCACGATCTAAATGAATCACCAACACAAAGTCTACGCCTGCAATAACATCCAAAAGGTTGCGTTACCAGTAACCAAGGAGTTATCACTTCGATGGTGAATATCTATTGGGATATTCTTTAAAGACAGTATCGGTTCACACAAGGTTAATTGTTTTAATCGTGTCCCATCAACATTCTGGACACAACAACAAACCTTCCGTATTATAATTACGAGTTCCAAATTAATGTCCAGTCAGCAATATCGTCACTTGTGGGCCGTTTGATGGTAAGGCCAGTGCAACGGTCCCCGCCGTGTCATACCTCCTAGCCTGTAATGACTGTTCGGTGCAGATTTCGTCAGAACAAATCCAATACGGAATAATCTCAGATCGCATGAAAAATATCCCTGCAGCCAGGGCCGTAGCCAGGAGGGGGTGCGGGTGGTGCGACCACTCTCCCCCAATAAATGAAAAAGGTCCGCTTAATGATTGTTGACGGTCCGCTTTTGCCATGTTTAAGGTCCGTTGTGTCTTAGGGTTGTGGTGCCATGATATATGAATGACTAAGCATTACTAAGGAGCTGTTAACCAGCGCATTTTTAAAAAAAAAACGAAATTTTTTTTGTGTCCCGTTGTACTTACATCTCTCTCTCTCACCTTCCCCCCCCGCGCCCCCCCCCCCCCCCCCCCCCCCCCCGATCTTCAGAATTGGAGAGCGACTTGAAAAATTTTGGGTCGACGCGGCGAGCGCAGCGAGTCGAATTTTTTTTTTTGGTACGCAAAAGGTCCGCTTCTGGCAATCCGCACCCCCCCTCCCCGCATAAATTCCTGGCTACGGGCCTGCCTGCAAGCGCTATTCTTTTTCCTTCCCAATGAAAATGTGTTCCGACGGATCTGCAGTCCGTTCTGCTAACGTTTCATTACACAGCAAAAATTATTTGGCTTTTGTTTTATCACGGTGTTTATCTTCTTATCCCGTTTTTACATGCACACCTCTCAACACAAGCGTGCGCCGCGCGTAAATTTCGCACGGCGTGTGCTGCGATATTGTTGTGAGCAGTTTCACCTGCAGTATTCCATATTCCGCAGTGTGAAAGAGCCTTGCCAAATTTGGGTGATGATAAGTATAGCTACCCGATTCCATCAGTACGCGGCCTGGTTATTAGTTTGTTAAAAACTCATCCCACTTGGGGAATATGAGATGTCCATATGTAGCTTGCGTCCGGCTATTTTCCGATTTTGCAGTCTTGTCATCTATACTACGGCTTTTTAAATTATTTTAGTTTTTTTAAGAATACATTTTTTGTATCTATCTCGCCGCTACAAGCATCTCAATGGCCCAATAACAATGTTTTTCCCATACAGAAAAGACAGAAATTTGTTGGCTTGAGTGAACGCTTTTCAAAAGAAAAAGACGGTTTTCCGGTTAGTCGAGGTCACGCCATATCTGGTTTCAATGCTTAACATGGTAGTATACTATGAAATGTGGTCCACACAGTGGATGTTAACCAACTTCAATTATGACACTACCGTGGCAGAATAATTCTTCCAAATATCGCATGAAATCTCATGACCATCCCATACAAGTATCAGGCTCTGATACAACAAAGATCTACAAACATTTTCCCCGAATTTGTTCCCCTCTGTACCAACTTGGCACAACTTATGAAAATGTCTCACACAACATTTTGCACATCTGGGCTGAATCATGAAATTATTAGGCACCAACGTTTTGCCCTGGTATGTTTCTTGATGACTGCATGGTTTCTGAGACTGTCCCTTGCATTAATATATTTATAACTACTCAACGACTCCAAAGTCCTATGGTTTACAAAGACTAGCTATCAAATATTTAACTTTTGCTCTTGGGTTTCAAAAGCTTTTCAAAGCTGGTTAAACTATAAACCTGAACAAACCATTTGATACCCTTGATACAGTATCTAGACTTAATAACACGGTGGCCAGGAGCTCTGGCTTCATTTTTGGATGGTACTGGCCATCCTTACAATTCGGGCCTATTTTCCATCAACTCTACTCATAGCTCTCTCATGCAATACAATGCTGTAATGTTACATGCCGCAGGGCATACAAACACAATTAATCGACATGTACGTGCATTACATAGGGTGCTGTACCATACATAAACAGAGGCACATGTGTGCATACATGTCGTATCAATTACTACACCATTTTTCAGGAGGGGGGAGGCCCCTGAAAGGGGTATTAGAGTTCACCAATGCTACATGATACTCAGTTTCATTCAATTCACTGGCGCTTAATCCATATGCACGGGGGAATGAGCTGTCAACTAACTGTACTATGCATTATCACCTCTGCTTTCACATGATTGAGCAATCTCGACAACGCGTTTCAATTTTATGATGAGATTCAATCTTTGTTTTTAATAATTTTTCATGTTTGTATTTCATAAGATTTTAAGCATTTGATAACTTGTTATGTCGTCATGAAACACACAATAATATTGAATTTGTATACATTCGTTTCAAATTTTGTGGAGGTCCTTTTCGGCAGGAAAATTGTTTTTAAATTTCCCTGGAATGACATTTTTTTTCACTGCTGACTTTCAGGGAGAGGTCAGCAACTTTTGGCATTGTAATTGGCCAAAATCTAATTGCTTTGCCACAACCTGTTATTTGCTTATAAGTGTCATCTCCTGAATAGTTTGAAGTATACTTGTTTTAGTATAATTAACAACTGAAACTTGGACAAGGGATGATCCTAGGGAGCCTGATGTTAAATTTTGTAGTATTATGACTGTGGACTGATGATAACTATTTGTCTGTGTTTATATCCTTTGTCTAACTTTTGGATATGCATCTTTTCATGAATGCACATCGAGGTTGAACATGAAAATAGCCACGACGAAAAGTGAAAACATTTTATCGGTACCTGGTCGGTGCTCACATACACAAACGAAAAATGAACACGCAATCGCTACAGTTGCATCCCATTTTTACCCAAAATGCCTTTCGATATTTAAGGGCAACTACACGTGATTTGCTAATCAGAAACAAAAAAATCATAAAAAATCCTCGGTCCTCGGCCCGCGTTTTTCGCCTGCCATCGCAGTTCTGGAATGATATGCCTAACATTACCTTTTGACCTGATATGTACTTTGGCCCTCATACACAAATGAAAGTGTTGGCATGTAACCCATAAACAGTTTGGTTTCCATTGAAACGTCACTTTTTAAATGAGGGTCAATTTACATTCTCGCCTATTTTCCACTGACCTCACAACACCTTTGCTTGGTATGTGACCTTATGCCTCACAACAAGTGGGGATGCACCTGTTGCACCTGTGACCCAGGCCAAGTTTGGTTTAAATCCAAGTAGTGAGAATGTTACAAGCAAATGTTAACCTTTTAACACAAGTAAACAACATTGGACAAGTGATCCCTATGTGTCCTTCCTCCTTAAGGGCAGGCAAATCCAACATCAGATTTTTGCATCAAGTACAGTTCTCCTTACATACCCTGCAAGTGAGGTGACGTCCTGAAGGCAACATAATAAGGACAAAATCGGATATTTTTGGGTCATTAGTGTCCATACAGACTATACTACAACACGCTAATTGAATGGAGATTCTTATTTTGAACACTGCAGTTTTTTTTTCCTTTTGTGTCAATTTTTCAGTTGAAAATCTACCATTATGATACTCCTACGACTTATTCTTTACTTGTTAAGTTTATTCTTCGGAAATTTTTAATATTTTGGGATCTCACGGAGTGATAGTATCTTTACGAAGGAAGCAGAAGAATCCTTTTAGCCAATTTTTTTTTTCAATTTTAAATTTTAAAATCAGGATTACGTGTACTTACCGGACCGCCCTAGAGAGCACTGACATTGCTCTACATTACACTACTGACTTGTCACATTACAGTAGGTTATTTCCACAGTTTCATTTCTTACACAGTAACAAGTTGGCCGGTAAAGAGCCTCCCAAAAGAGGCAACTTTTATGGACATACCATTCTCAAGCAGAGACAAACCAGGCCTATCAATTGTCATACAACACATGATCATTCAATTTAGGACCGTGTATTGAACAGCTCTAACATTGTATGGTGGCCAAATGTGGCCTCAAATCAAACTACATGTACATTGCCAAGGAGTCCTTCAGGTCAGTCAGGATCCCTGTTTATTAATTCCAGAAGACTTGTCAGCACAGGTTGGCCTATTACCATTTGGCTCTACATCTATATTGCTGGGACATAACTGTTTTATTAGGCAAGCACAACATTTGAATATGAAGTCTGCTTCATTCCACAATGGACCACATACCGGCTTCACATGCTTCAAATTTTTATCCTAGACCTGTGTAAAAACTGTGCAAACAGCACTTAAATACTCCACATTCCAGACAGCAAAACCACTTAATGTTGCCTGAAGAAAAGCTGGGAATATGCCCGTAATAATTACTACTCATATCACTCCATCATTTCAAACAGCTATAAGCTCCAATTTACACATTCAAGCAACCCGAAGGGATGTGTTTGTAATGCCCATCCAAGTCACTGACAGTATTGCTCCATGTAAGCAATGGATTCCATATTGTTAAATGGTAATTGGATTGTTACAATATACCTGACATTGAAAGGTCATCAGGAGGAGGAAACTGAAATCCCAATGGATTGCTTGTTATGTGCTGAGAACTATCATTGATCATTCATTTGGAGTGGGAATGCTACATGACCCTTGAGTAGTAGTGTAAGGTATGAACATGAGGTATATGGTCACTTATCTCATCATTGTGAAGCACCTATAGGCTTTGTGGGAATTTTAATGACATGTTGTTGCCCCCAACATGGTCATCTTGGACATGGCGACATAAAATATGCCACTCTATTGCATATTGGATTTGCCTGCAGCCTTTTTGCAGTAAACATTTTTTCTCCTTTCCTGTCTACTCATTTTTATATGTACATACACAATCACCCAGCCCTTCCTTCAAAATTCGGTACTACATGTAGTATTTCTTTAGGTTTTGGCTGTACGCGAGGGTCCCGCAGGCAGACCAATAATCACTTGAAACTTTCAAAACATATTCTACTAATGTTAACGTGAAACAACTTGGCCAGAAAATCTTAAAAGATTCGCTTTTCCAGTTATTTTATTTGGGAATATAGATATTTAGAAAAGCGTAACTGGGATTAGGGCATGCTATCAAGGGTTTTTATGGTTAAGTGAATTATGTTTACATTATTAAGCGTTCAACGATTAAGGTGGAATTACCCTTGGGAGGGCTAAAATTAATATTACAAAATAAAATTTGATGAGAAAAAAATACCTTTCTATTGCTTTTTTGTGTGACATCAATCGGAACTTTCCGTTCAAAGTTATGGTCTAAAATGTAACTTGGCAAATGGAAATTTCTATGATATTTCTTATGTATTTTATTGTTTTCTTCTATAGCTGCGACTTTAATTTTGTCCCCACTTTTAAAATTCATATCTGAAAGTTAAGTAACTGAGCGTTTAATAATCAAACTAATGTTCCACAATTATCTGTGAAAATTCAAGCACCTTATTTTCTCTAATTGAAACTACAGTAAATGAACATTTCTAAAATATATTTAACACTAAACACAGTGTTTATAGACTAAATCGCCGATATCTCCAAAGTGAATTTTAAAAAATGTCATTGCGTGTCAAGGATTTCAAAACGATATCTTTTTTTGTTGCGCGTATCCACAAGTCATTGGTAATGCTTTGTGGTGGTGTCAGGATTTATTCAGCTATGTGCGGCGATCGGGGCCGCGTGTTCCTGATAAGGACGCTCCTAACATGGCCGCTATTGAGGCTTCGGCGGATTGGGAAACAGTCAGGTTTACACCCTACTCTTATCGACAATGACTGCCGATGTACATGCTACAGTTGTGGACTCTCTGTACACGGAAAGAGGACGCTTAACGTCCCCTCCGAAGGACGGTATGCTTTCCAGATCCATTTGCCCAATTCAAAGTGACCCATGGAGGAGAGCGGTATTCTGTAGTTTAATCAATAGCTGTATACAGATCAAATCCAGTTACCACATTTTTTTCCAGGCCTGGGTTGATGAAAAATATTATGGTCCTCGGACCACTTGGTCGCCTGCCGTCGCGGTTAGTGAATGATAGGCCTACATGGACCTTTGACATTGATATGTGACCTTGGGACCTCATCAAGAAATAAGGGTTTGCATGTAAACCCATAAACCAAGTTTGGTATAAATTGGGATTGAATTAGCCATATTTATGGTCGAGTATGAGTTGCAAAAATATTGGGAGACATAGTCGAGCCCAATATTTTAAAAACTATAACGGACCAATTAAATACTGGGTGACAATCATCCAAGGTTATCATTATTATGTTTTGATCCAATTTTTCCCACACTTGGATCCACACAGAAAATAACATATTTATTTCTTCCACACATACAGGGACATACATACATAGCATCCACATAAAATACAATATTGATGAAATCATAATTAATATGAGGTTGGAGAGTACTGGGAAATAGCCAAGAGGGCGCCACCCCCCCCCCCCCCCCACCGGCCCCCGCCCCCAATGTACAAGTCACAGACGCTATTGTTTCAATGTTTCAATTTGTTCATAATTTGATAATGAAATACTTTGTGATAAGAAGATTTAAAAGAATGAATATTTTTTGATTTTTTAACATGAGGTGGTATGTTGTTCCATGGTTTTACACCGAGGTACAAATAGATTTTTCACCAAATTTCATTTTAATATTTGGGTATCAAAAGTCTGCTGCATGTCTTGTTGCATAGTATGATTTTTAGCATTCATTGTAACATGTTGTTAAATGTGTTGGCAACCGGTTATACAGAATTGAACATAAATGTGCCCAAAACTTAAGATCACACCAATCTACAATTTTAAGTGATTATATTTGATAAAGAGCGGATTGAAGCACTTCTATTTCACGATTAATGACTGCTCTTAAGGCACGTTTTGTCAAGAGCATTTTCTCCTTTTCAATTGCATGCACTTCCCCATGCAGTGATACCATAGTTAATGTGGAGAGGAAGAGAGTGTTGTAGCGATTTAGAAGTGCTGCTTCAGGGAGAAACGTTTTTACTTGTATAAATACCAATAGTACTAGAGCCATTTTTTTCCTAACTCCCAAGCTGACCTGTCAGGTCAAATTGTTGTTTGGTCAATAGTGATACCTAAAACTCTAAAAGCGATGACTTGATTAATTTCGGTATCATCCATGGAAATTTTCCATTGGTGGTTAGTTCTTTGTTTTGATTGGTGCCAAAAAGCTGTAATTAGTTTTTAAGGTTGAGTGAAAGTTTATTTGCTTAACCAGGTGTTTAGTTTACTAATCCCATTATTCATAATTGTATTTATTGTTTTTAATTTCTTGGTGTGATGTAATGCACTAGTGTCATCTGCATATAAAATAAAGACAATCTGAGCACATTTGGTATATATCATAACATAAATAATAAATCCCAAGGGCCCTAAAATTGGCCGTGGGGCATTCCGGTGTCAATACTTTTTTGTTGAATAGTTAATGACCGTTATAAGCAACTGATTGTGGTTCTGTTTGTAAGGTAATTTTTTGAACCACTCCGACAATACCTTCTGAGGCCATAGTGAATGGCATTTTATCTAAAAGGATGTGATTATTGATGGTATCAAATGCCTTGGAAATGTCCACAATACCCCAGCATTGTTTGATAGGTAATTTTACATTTTCATCCTATTTTACAACTTGACCTCACTGACCTTTGACCTTGGCATGTGACCTTTGACCTCATCAACAATGGGGATGCCATGTTGCACCTGTGACCCATTTAAGTTTGGTTTAAATCCATCAAAGTATGAGGATATTAATTTACAGCAAATGTTTAACCCTTTTTCACAACAACAACAGGCATGAACAGACAACAACAGAGTGACACGTGATCCTCTGTATGTTCTCCTTCCTGCCTAGGGCAGCGACACAACAAAGTGATATCCCTATGTGTCTTCCTGCCCACACAACAAAACAGAGCCTTTTAAATAGAACCCTAACACCATTCACGATGTTTTTGCAAGCATTAACTAACATACCACACACTACCCACAGGGCCCAAGGATGCTACACTACCAATTACCTACAAGAAACTTTTGGTGGCTGGCACCAATGTATGCCCTGCGCAATGGCAAATTAATTAAAAACAATCCCAAAATACCAAGAATTGAAGATAAATAACAGTTCTCAACAAAAAATTGCTTGTGCAGTGACTTGTACTGAAAACTGAATATGTATAATAGTGGTATCGTATTGTTGATTCAAGTTCACTTATTCTTGTTCAAGTTAATGATCAATAGTACCTAAATAGCCGACCCTGCAGAACTGATGTCAGCATGCCAAGAAATTGTCAATATTTCTGAATATGCAATGAGATAGTACCTGAGTATTAACCGGGCACTGTTGGCAGTTCCCCAATAACGTAGGGCTGATATTTGACCCCAACTTAAACACATGGAAATAGAACCGTGTACAGATACCATATAATTTGTATTAAAAACACTGAAATAATCTATCTCACACTGTACCATCATTTTACTTACACAAAACCTATCTTGTGTTTGAATAAAATTTATGTCAGGTCATCAAAACACATTAAGTAATTTTAGCACTTCATCATTTTCAATTGTCATGAAAAATTGTTATGACCAAGGATCTTCAGGCTTCAAACAGTAAAAATCATGTCTGCCAGTTATTCAAAATTATAGCCCCGCGCGGTCAACAAGGGACCAAAACTGATGTACAAACAACTCGGTACCCCAGAATACCACCGTAAATGATGGATGATGTGTGAGATCCAATTACCCAATTACCACAAATTGCATGTGTAGTAATCCTGTGGTAATCAGTTATGTTAGGGTTAGTTGTTTACGCAGCAATATTAGCACAGATGAATACGTAGTGCAGGAGTTTGTTTTTTTTTTTTTTTTTGTCGTCAATCAAATTCCGTGCAGATTTTTTGTTAAAAGTGAAATTTGTTGTGAGTAAAGACACTATCAGTGATTTGCTAAATCAGCAAATCGGAAAATAATCAAAAATCAGATTTCCGTTCTGCATGTATTGTAAAAAGTACAGGTATCCTAACAACATACCCTGCAAATGATAAGACCAGAAGCAACCTAATAAGGACAGAATCGGCGAGTTAGTCATTACTGTCGACGGACACTTACTACCAACACGTAATGAATGGAGAATCGTACTTGGAACACTGCCGTTTTCTCCTTTTCTGTCAATTCACAGGTGTAAAAGGTAACTTATGCGAATTCTACAGACTTATCCTTCACTTTGAAGCTATCCTGCAAATTCAGATATTTTCAAAATCCCATGATAGTGTCTTAATTATTTTAAGATTCAGGTTTCAGAATAATATGTTTCCATTTTTGAAAAGGTATAAGAGTGTCAAAATTCAAAGATGGCTGCCAGAGGTAAATTTTGCGTTTTAACACAGATTACGAAATTTATGAAGTGATCAAGGTTTAACTTTGATGAAAACATCACTTTTCATCGATTACCTTTCACTTACCACTTAGTACTAATAGAGGTTTTTTGTGGTGCCATTTTCTATTCAAGAGTGGCTGTCCATCAAGGAATTGCCCAATAATGCTGTGGCATTTTGACGATAGTTCTGACTGATAGGACCCATTTATGCACCACGGTCCTCCACATGTGGTATTGTTTCGTTTGGGAGACCAATCTGATTGATATTTTACATGTTATAAACAAGGAAAATGGTGGGGTAGCGTCTTCGTAGTGCTATTTTCCAAAAATGGCCGCCATTCGAAATTAATTTGTCTGTAGAGGTACAAATCTGCTGTCTATGTTTTTCAGAGTCAAGAATTCCAATGTGTCAGGAATCATGGATTTCAAATGGTCACCAGGTTAGTATTTGTTTTACTCAAATGAAAAGCACAGAGTACTTTTGGTATGACATGGGTTGGTCAAAAGCCACAAACCAGTTTAAAATGAAACAAACCAACAATTTTAAATAGCTATTTTGATTTTTATTGTAATATTTATATCGGGTGTTTGGGAATCTAATACTGATGTTCTTGATGCGTTTGCGATGTGTGTCAAGTGTCCCGTGTCGCTAAGAGTAAGGGGGATCTTGAATGTGTACTCTGTGTGTTTTGACTGTGATGAATGTTTTGGTATCCGTGCATTGATGATGATCAATTGGATTAAAACATGAAGATAGGCGAATCAATATCCTTTGCTCACATAAGTTTTTCTTTCAAACAGACAAACAAACAAACAATGTTTGTTGTGAAGCCTAATTAAAAGTTATCTTGATGACATGAATGATGCAGTTCCGAAAAATTAAAAACACGTACATGAGTGAAACCAACTCCTTTGCACAATGCAATGATGATAGAACCCTTCTCACGAAGATGTGGACCTCATCTGTGTAATGATTGAAGGAAGGATGTATATTGTAATATTAAGAATTATGTTTTTCAATTTCATGTATATTTCATCTGTTGTATCTTGTTGCAGGGATGGTGGCATTGTAAGTACTATGTGTGGGGGGGGGGAAAGTTAAATGGGAGGTAGCGTTGTAGGTTTCAAAATTGGTAAAATGTTTACAACATGCTTCACATATAGATGTTTCAAAAAGAAAGTTGCCCAAAAACAAAAACAAATAGTGACCTTTAAAATATACGAATAAAATATTAAAGCATTTTATGCACTCTTCAGTTTTTGAGTCCACAGGAATACACACGGTACGTCATTTTGTCAGGGTCGAAAATTCAATAAGACACTATACCAACTTTGTTGTGGTAGCATCTTTAATTTCAGATGGCTCTGAGTACAAATCATTAGCTAACTCAAAATGCACAAGACCGGAGAGCGAGACCTCTGGAGCGGAGGCATCCTCGTCCTAGTGTTCATCCTATGTTTCTAAACTTTATCTGCCAAAAGATAAGTAGAGTAATATCTAAAAAGGGTTTCTCCTGAAAATTCTGATAAAAGTCTAATCTAAAGTATGAGATATTCTTTACAAAATCTGGGGCTCTGTTTTGTAACATGGTGACAATTGAAGATGACAGCCAAAGCGATGCCCTTAAAAGATCTTTAAAGCAAATTGCATATATCTTATACGAATAATATGAATGATGACATACTTCATTAAAAAATTATGGATAAATTCGGTGTGCAATAATGTATGGGCTTATATATGTATGACCATTAAAACTCACATGACATTCATTGGTAAACAAGCTTAAAAAAATCAAGGCTATATATAGAACTTTTTTTGCCAAACGAATCTAAAACATTAAGAGTGGTGTTTCATGTTCAATATGGGACCCCCTGCCAAGATTTTAAAATACAATTGCAACAAATTAGTTAAATCTTCAAAACTTATGGTAAAACTATGGATGAAGTATAAGATATTTGACAATCTCATAGCACACACTTTTGTTGTTGTTAAAGGGCTTAAAGTTCAAGATGGCATCATCAATATGGTCACCTTCCAAGATCTTTCAAACCGTGAAATTGCCAGTATTTATGATACCACTGTATCTGTTACCATCGGAAAAATATCTGGGCAGTTTTGCTTTGTAGCATGCTAAAATTTAAATGACGGCAATCTGGACCATTTCTAAGAACAATAAAACGTAGATTAGAAACGGTATTATCTGTGTATATTTAGTTATGTAATTTGAAACTTTACAATACAATAATACATTTAAGTATGAGGAACATTAGACACTCTTACCTGACCTGTTTGTTTTGTTAACTGCTTATAATCTAGTGGCCAATATGGTCACCTTCTCAGATTCTTAAATCTATAAATATATAAAAAACTAAAAACAATAAAAAAAATAAAAATCTTGAATTTCAAAATGTTAACAAAACAATGGCAGATACGCGTTGTTTTGACAAAATATTAATTCTCATACCTTGATTTTCAGTTATGTCATATATATAATTGTTGATGATATAATACATTTAGAGGTATATACAATTCAGGTTCTTAATAATTTTATGGCGGCCATATTTAGATCTTGAACTTTAAGATGTTATCCCTTAGCTATATACCTGGGCCCTTTTTGATAATAAAGACGTCAATATGACGTCGTCATTATTTTTTGTTACAAGGAAATTATTGAAACTACTGATATAAGGTGGAAAATTATGTTGCAATTATTTTATAACTAAAAACATAGCACTAAATTGCTCTGTGTATATTTAACTATCATTTTCCATCATGTAGAGCAAAAAAATCCCCACATGAAACATCGAATATCCCTATTTTTTTTTGTGAAAAATAAATTTCCCCTTTTCTAAAGGTGTCTGGAAATTAGCAGTGTTGCGACATTAAAAACTTATGACGTCATTAGACGTAAGGGGGGTGGGGGGGGTGGGGATAGGCATGTTTGTACTTATTTTTTATATCAATGGAAAGACGAAGACATAGCTACCATTGGTACCAATATCAAGTGTGTAATACCCTGCATCGTATTAGTCGTGTTGTTTTTTATTTTCAGAATGGGTGGGCTTGTCACCCATAGGATCCTCCATCACTTTGGATCACTTATAACCATATCTATACCCCGGTGGGTGTTTGTTTTTTGCCTAAAAACATTACAATGTCAATTGACAATCACATTTAATCATAAAAATTGAAGGGGTTGGTTAACACTTCGGTGGACAAGGTATGGATTTGTAATGGTCAAAGCCATATATTGCCTACTTTAACTTGTAGGCTTGGAGATCTTGAAGGCGGCCATAGGCTGCCATTCTGAAAGTGAGAATGTTTGAAATGCAGATATAGGTATCTCATGGTCAAAGTCATGTATATTAGCTTTTAATGTAATGTTTGTTCAACTTTTTTGGAAGGGAACTTCCGTCTTAGTTTGGAAGGAGCCTCTGTATATAGGTGACTACGATACTATGCATTTCCCAGGACATGTATATTGGCAAGATAATCTATTTTGCTTGGCGGCCATTCTGAAATTAAAGGGGGGGGGATGGATGCCAAACTTGATCAATATTGTTATCAATTTTTAAAATAGATTCCTGCCCCTGAAAACATGGTATAGGCCCACCAGAATTTTGCCCTCTGAGTCTCAGAGGCCAAAGATTAGACAAATTTATTTTGAATGGCGGCCATTGAAAAATGGCGGATATAAAGAATCCATAACAGCATTTCCTTGGCAACCGGTAAAATATCACAGACGGGTCTTTCAAACCAAATGATGGCACTCGTGCAGAATTGGGGGGGCTTCCGGGGCATCCCCCTGGCATTATGACTGAAATATTGGTAAAATCGCACTATTTATACCTTGACGGCCATTGGATTTGACCCACTTTAAGCATTTGATAAAAAAAATGGAAACATAGATTAATTTAAAATAGGACATCCAACGTGTGAAATAAAGTGAAAATTGCTTTTAACAATATTAGGCACGAAATAAATTACCGCCTGCCACAACGGCTTGCAATGCATGGCTTCTACCATCAAAACCGCAAGTTTGTTTCCCACGTTACTTGACGGGGTGTATGAGCAAGTGCCATGCTCTCAATATCATTTTTTACAATAATTAAAAAAAACAATAGAAATAAATCTAAAACAGTTCACACCTTTAAATAAAGCTGGAAAAAAAAAGTTTCCCAGGAATCTGAGTGCGATTTCCCGCTGGGACAGCTTCCACACTAAATGGATTAGAAACAATGTTTGGTTCCAAATTTTGCACCTTTAAATGGATTACATTAAGCTATGTAGGATCACAGCGTTTCATGATACTCGTATATGTATCGGTCCGTACGCGATTGGTCACTACGCGTACACCATGACCGTGTATAAATTCCCGTTTATACATGGCTGACTGCCTTGACGAACGCCGAAAGTGGTCAAAAATCATGCCATTTCAGACCTGAATTTGATATGTAATTATTTATTTGTAAGTAATAGTTAGTAAAAAAGTCGGTATACATGAACAGGGTTAATTCATAGTATTTTGGGTATGAACGTTTATACCCTGGGCAATGCCCTCGGGCATAAACAATAGTTCATACCCAAAATACTATGAATGAACCCCCTAATTAATAAGCAGATGTTCAGGCATGACTTTCAGTAATTCCATGTTTATTCTCTTAAGTAAATCTGTATTCCGTGCCCAAACTATAAGCGCTGAAAATTGCAACCATTCCGCGTAATTAAGCACCTAAACTAAAGGGTCCTGGTGACAACCATATCAAAGTTATAGAAGTGTAAACTAAAGCGGAGAACCGATATGTCAATCCAAGAAAGTCAAATAAAACTATAATTCCCTACAAGACCCCTTTAAAATGATGCGTAAAATAACAAATATTCCACAGTGTGTAATCATAACTGCACAGCCGTTGATTTAATTAACACAACGAATGTCGCCAAATGTATAGCGCTTTTGTGGTCTTTCCTGGTTGCGTATTTCAAATAAGCATCTACCTCACCCCCATGATATTTGATGGATTCACCAAACACAGTGAACATTCAGTTCATTATATGTTAATTGCATGTAAACAAAAATAAAACAATGTAATTAAGTTAGATTTTTTACAAATTCATTTCAAAAAATAACGACGAACATGTGTTGGAATGCTAATATATGTCATTTTAGCACGTGAAAAAATTTGTACAAAATGGCCGACGGTATGGCCGTGCCGTGCATTTTTGACACAAAAGAAATGATTTATGATTTTGACAGCAGTCACGTCAGGTTCCTTTGAGGGATGCTACTGGTATCATGATAAACAGTACCACCTGTCCCAGGGCCGAGGTCGGCAGCTAAACCATCGCCCCTTTTGTAGGAAAATCTGATGAGGAGGTAGGGCGTGACTATGGATAGAATGAAAAGATTACCTAGGGCCTGGGAGAATCCGCGACATGTATGCGCGGATTTTGGCTTCCCGCACGGAATTCCAATATTCACATCGGAAAACAGCAGATTAAGTCATAAACTTCTTGTCTCACTGTTTTTTAATGATCAAGTAAAAATTGACAAGAATAATCCAGTTCTGTTCATGTAATTATCTCGGCAAGGAAGTCAAATCCAACCCCATGCTGTGATGGGGTCACGGATGAACAGGTTAATCTTTTGCGCTTAATTTACCTGGGGATGAGGCTGGGATGGAACCACATGTGGATACAGTACATCATAAAAGATGAGTGCTGAAAAGGTGCACAGTGAGATTTGTTCCTGGACGATCTATTTCCTGGACGATCTACGCTATTGTTCCTATTGTTCCCTAAAGGGCAATTATCTTTAATCCATGTCCAACACACAATGGGTGATTGAGATCAGCTTCGCCCCCTATACCCGGATCTAATTAAACAGGATAACCGTGCAGAGTTTTTGTATAGGCCTACATAAATACGATGTTAAAGGTAGCACGGTTTTTGAATAGTTTTCCCAGAGAACTGGTTTTCCTAGGTTTTTATGTTTCACTTCCCAAAAGTGTTGTCCTTGTTTAACTCATCAAACAGGAGTGGAAATCCACTCTTTTTTGAGTGAGTTTTACTCTTTTTGAGTAGAAATTCACACTTTTAAGTACCAACCACTCATTTTGGAGTGGGTTAAAAGAGTTTCACTCTGGTTGGGGAGTGAAATTTTTGTTCACTTGTTTACATTTAGAGCGTAGGGCATTTGGGACTTTGGGAAGGTTTGGGATCCTTTCTTTGTTTTTCTGTATCCTTTACTCCTTCTCTATTTCTTAATTTCTGTAACACTTATGTGAGGATGGGTCCTGGCCAAAATAGCAAATCTTAGGTTGAACACCGAGAAATAATTGCTTGAACTCCTATCAAGCAGCCTCAAAAGTCCACTCACATTAGTCCGGAGAAAATTGACAATCCCAGTCCTCATAACACGAAATCTTTAATGAAGAAACCCTTTGTTCGTGAAGTTTAACCTTTTGGTACTCCATATGACAGCCGCGACAAAACCAGTACAAAACTTTACAGTTGGAACTAATGAAATACATGTAATTTAGTTATACTGTGGCGATTCCTGTGTGAGACACGGTCAAGTTACAAGTTATCCTGCCGAGTAACACTGAGTGACGGGTGTTGATTATTGATAAAAGCTCGCCGACATGATAGGGATTAAGGGTTGTTTTACACTCAGGGTACCTCGGCTGTCTCTTGGGGTGAAAAATGAAGTTCATGATTCTTTTCAATATTGATGGTTTACCCTTGTAGGCAAGTTGGGAAGTAAATTCCAAAATGTGAGGCGTCACATCGTCGTGACATTTATGATTGACGAAATGTTACATTTTCAGGGAGGATAAGAGTTTGACCGCACACTTCATTCATTTTACATTTGGGGTGAAAAAAATAAAGTGCTCTTTTATTATTTTCAGTATTTAATATTTTAGATAATTTTCAAACAGTATATTTCCAAAATGGAGATGTGAGGATTTCAAGAAAAATTTTTATGGTTAGTCAAATTTATGTTTTCGGAAAGGAAAGATTTGACGGAACACTGTTTTAAACAATTGATCATGTCATACAGGAAACCTTAATGTGTAGCCACCAAGTGTTTACTACAAATTGTATAGAAATAAACTAAAGTTTTTTAAAGAAATACTTCACAATTAATTTGTCAATTTAGTTTAAGCTTTATTGACCTAAATATGGAGAGGAAACTTTTTAAGAATTTGCCACTAAATTTCAAATGGCCACCAAATGTTACCAAATGGTCACATTCTGTTAAGATTCATGGTATTAATTACCTTGCTCTTAATGTTATTCCTGAATGTTGATGTTTCCCAAATGATTCTTTATGACAGTGCTGAATCTACTCAAATATTAACCTACATCAAATGAGACAGTGATTTTAAGCAATTTCCATACATATGTTCATATTTTTGTTAGTCATCAAGCATTTGAAATGGTTTCTTTGCAGTTGTAGGTAGTGCTTTTGGTGGTCTTTAAGTTGGCATAGTACCATTTCAGACCTTCATTTCTGAGGAGAGCTATAGCTCCGGAGCTCCTACAGCTCTCCTGAGCAGTCTTTCAGGGGCTCCAAAAATTGAGCTCCTTATTACTTGAAAGGCCTATGTTTTTGTTATGACATATAATTAATTGAGCCAGTGTTGAGCTCCTAAATGAATACAGGAGAGTTATTAACAGAGCTCCTCTTATTTTCATAAATGAAGGCCTGCCATTTATGAAAAACTATAGACGTTGTTTTTTATGGGTCACATTGTAGTGTTCAGCCAAGAGGTACCCTGATTGTAAAACAACCCTTAATCGTAGATCGTCCAGGAAATAGATCGTCCAGGATTTTCCCCACAGTGGTGATAGAAACCCAGGGATAGAAAGTTTTTCATCTTTGAATGCATGCATTCAATTGTGTATAATCCGTTCATGGAACTCTTGTGTATCATTTCATCCATAAATGCACAACGGAGTAGGTGAAATCCAGGATTTGCCCACATTTTAGCTGGTCCATTCCCTGTATCATGAGCTGAACTGATTTGCTTCACCACACCGCAATTGCAAACGAACGGCCCAGGAAATACCCCAAGAGAGTTCTAAGCTTTATAAACTAACAGTTTGGATCTATACTGATCTTTTATGACTTAGACAGCTGATGACCACACATAATTTATCACCCATGTGTCATTTCTGATCACAAATTTGCAATACCAGTTAAGATTCTAACTCATTCATTTAATTTGTATAAAATTTCGCCGCCCGGCAACGTGGGCATGCAGGCGGCCATATTGCAAAAATACAATCTTTTCATACTAAAATGACATATTTTAGCAATTTAAACACCCAATGATTTATTTGGATTTCAAAACTAGGTTTGTTATTTTTAAATGATTTAAAAAAAAATAATCCGGACTTAATTACCGTTGTTTATTTTTGTTTACTTGCAATTGTGAGTGCCCCCTCCAGATTAACATGAATGGAACTAATTATCACTGTGTTGTTTACTGTGGATTGATCCATTCAATTAATAAGGGTGAGGTAGTTGTTTTATTGTAAATACTCAATCGGAAAAGAACACAAAAGCTGTGCTGATTATGCAAGCAATTGCAGTAACAATTTTGGTAGTCTGTATTGCAGTACTTGCTACTTGGTATGATGATCCTTATTGCAGCTCGTTGAGCTAAACTAGGATGGGGTCTCCAGCCACAGGCAGGGTGCCAGTTCCGATAATCGTAACTAGAGGTCTTTACATACACATTTGTGATGTGATCAAGCAAAATGAGTCGGAACTCGCAAATATTGATTTTGAGATATAGCCAAACAAAAGAGAAAATGTCTTTTGTTTCCTATTGTTTTGGCCACCCTTCAACTAATCATATCTTTGGAAGTAATTGGTCAATTTCAATGGGGATTTCAGCAAAATGTAGCTTTTTAAATGGTGCATACAGCTACATGAAAAAGTAAAAATTGAATCTGCCCGACTTCAGACTCATTTTGCTTGATCGCATCATATTTTATGGCTGACTTTAACATTGGACTGGACCTCTAGTTACGAGAAAAGCCTATTCGGACCAGCGTACAAATAAGAAATACAATGTACTCATGGTACGAGCACTCAAATACACAGTGCTTGTGACTTTCACAGAAATTTCTTCTGGCTGTCAATGATACTTTTAATACAAGAAATGCCGTCAGGTATTGCCCACATTTGTTTTACGCGATTCCCGAGGATTATTCCAAAAAAATCTTCTTAATTTTCAAGTTCCAGTTTCTCCGTCCAAACTCCCCGGATTTTATTATGATGGCGCAAGACAGCATCCGGTAGGTCAGCACAGTGGTCAG
>JAMKCH010084922.1:0-96852 GCA_023653785.1 Ophioderma brevispina | reverse complement strand
AATATTACATTGGGTTTGTCATCAGTAATCCAGTGTAATGGGTGACAAAGCGATCTTCCTCCCACCTTGTCACAATGATCTTGGGTTCAATTCTCCCTGACGTATCAAGACTTTGCTTGTTAGGGGGCCCGGGGGGGGGGGGGGGGGGAGGCGGAAGGGCCTAAATAGCGAAAATAGGCTGATTTTGCATATTTTGGCATGAAACCGGGGGGGGGGGGGCGTGCCCATGAAAGCCTCCCTAAGATATGCCACTGTTCATGGTGATCATTTCTCAGCAGTTCTATGTGAATTTGGTTTTAACATGTAACATGAGTACTGGTACACAGCACCTAAGGCTGTTTGCTATAACAAGTGTAAAAATCCAAAACAATACGTAAAAATTTATGGAAGAAATTTCAAAAATGCAGGAGAAGAAAAACAAAAATTCTTGGATTAAACCTGCAAGGATGGGTATGGATCAACAAACCAATTAATGCACAAAAAGGGATAAAACCTGGCTGCATTGGTGAAAGTGATTGACTGCTACAACTAACCCAGTTGCATGTTACTATGTACACATGTCATGATTCTGCTAAATGGGGGGGTCTTAGAAAAATGCTGGAGATAGAGTGAGGACCTGAAATGGGGGTTTTAAGGTCCGCACATACCCATACCACAGCCTCAGGGGGGCTGATTGCTAAAAGCTAGTCTCAGGAACCCCAGCGTTTGCTGAAGTGGTCTAATTTTGTGGTATCTTGAAGAATACTCATTTTTCTATTACCCTGTAAATCATCTTAGGGCAAAAGAATGTTGATTTGAAAGATATTATAAGTGAAAAATGTGCCCCATTTTGGTCACATGGGGAATACAAAATCCCAAAATTTTTTTTTTTTTAGCTCTCACATCAAAAACGGACTGAAATATTGGCATGGAACTTTGCAGATGGGGCTTTTGGGGTGGAGGCTTTCTATCAATATAAAAAACTTAATACTTAAATCAGACAATCCACCTTTAATTTCACTAGCCCCAGAAAATGCTTAAAATACATGTACAATTATAGATCTCAAGCTTTTTCTTGATAGATCGAGCTCTTCAGACAAAGTTTCTGTGATACTTGTTTTTAAAATGCATTCTGGAGGTAAAAAGGGTGAACCTAAATACATGCCTAAATGGTGCCAGGCCATACTACAACAGTACATTCTTAATAGGGGCATTGCAGTTTCTGCTAAATGAGACGTGTTTTCCAGGAAGTCAAAATCACTGAGGCCTTTCCTAATGTTTTGGTTAATGAATGGCAACTTGGTGGGTCCCTCCAAACAATTGTTTGCTCCTGGCATGTATAGTGGACAGCCTAAAGAACCAAGGATCAGAGCCATTAAATACAGGAGTATTTAAAGGTGAACAGAGATTTTGGGTCAACCATATATTGCTTCATACGTAGTAATTCCATATCGATAAAACCCCCAAAATAGATTTCTTACATTGTCGTGGCTACTGAAATGCTTGAAAGTAAAAACAAACAGGTGATTTTCATTTGCTAAATTCAATATAAAACATAGGCTGAATTTGTATTTGATCCTATATGAAACCAGAGAATGCAATTGAGAAGTATACAGAGCAGAATAATATGATGCCATTCAAGACGACAACAACTACATCCTTTAAAGAGCATTGAGATTTCCATAAAGAAGCACCCTCATTTTCGTCGAAACCGGATGTTTTGCATATTTGGAATGCTTACAATAATAGATCACACCTGAACTGGAATAGCCGAAGACGCCGTCTTTATGGAATAAGATGAGGTTTAGTATTTTGGTCGTCGCAGACAGAAAGAAAGTCAAGCAGGTTTTCTATGGGAACGATTGCGATAGAAGCAAGTTCAAAAAACAAGGTTTGTGGTTTTCTTTTGTAACTTGTTTGTTCAATAAAAAACTTTGAAAAATTCTCGCTAGGTGGTTCTACAACGATCCAGTGAAATTGAGGGGAGAGAGAAAATTTGTATCCTCAAAAATCTACTCTGTCACTTAGAGACCGTTATATATATTTACAATATAGAAAAATTGCAATTAATACAATTTGTTTATGAGATAATCAAACTGGCAAGGTTACTCACTTTAGGTAAAATACATTAAGTAATGTTTAAAGCGCCACCAATACTTGCATGCACAAGGTCACCTTAAGAATGGGATTTTTGGGGAATCACATGTGGCATCAATGAAATTATGAGGTGTGAAATGTCCCCCCAAAACTGGTGTGCATTGTGGGAGAAACTCAATAAACTTGAGATAAACAGTGTTTGTAAGGCCCCTTATGACTAGTTGGAGTGAGAAGAATTTGGGCTGTTTCAGGTTAACACAGTGCAAGGAAAGGGAGCAAAAACACATGTTGCTATTGCCATTCATATTAAAGACCACTATCAGTGATTATCCGAAAAGAGTCAAATATTTGAAATTGCAGGAATAGCTTGAAACGGAAGAATAAGCCTGTAGAATTTTCTCATGTTACCTTTTCCAACGGAAGAATTGACTGCAAACGAAGAAAGAGAGAAAACGGCAGTTTTCAATGATACGAATCTCCATTCAATTGATGTGTAATAGCAAGTGTCCGAAAGGACATAATGACCTAAAAAACATCCGATTTTGTCTATGTTAGGTATTGCTTTTGGTTCGTTATCATTTGCAGGGTAGTTAGGATGGAACCTTAAACTGTACAGGCATGCAAAAACTGATTTTGATGATTTCGATTTTTCTGATTTGAGCAAATCACTGCTAGTGCAGTAAGTTGCACTTCATATACACTGCTAATATTTAATAACCACCTACGGTCAGATCAGAGCATGGCCATACAAGGACACCTTCTATGCATTATAAAGTTTACCCTGGTTTGCAAGCAAAAACATTTTAGTTCAGTATACTTGGTAAATGTGAGAAGTAGAAAGAAATGAAGGTGCAGTAGAAAAATTCCTTCTTTTGATTAGGAAAAGAAACGTTCCATAAATAAAAAAAGCAAACAAAAAGAAACTGGCTAAAGAAATAGCCTGATAATGGAATTTCATGTCGGCCAATGCATGTATTATTTAGGTCAACATGAATGAAAAATTAACATCTTTAGAGGAAAACTTAAACTTTGTTTAACTTTTTATAGCAATAACAGGTTCTTCACAATAAAAATACAAAACTTCAATTTTATTTAAAAATTATTGTACTGTTGGAAAGTGAGTAGGCCTACAAATCTACATTTTTACTTGTTTGAGACAGATTGTTTCATGCAAGTAGCTTTGAGGCCTGAGGTAAGTATTTGCAGTTATAATGTAGCCTACTTGATTTTTCAAAAATGCATGCTACAGAAACGGGAACGGAAAATAATAAACCGCACCATACTTTTGATCATGTTAATAACAGCTCTCAACGAATACATGTTCCTCAAAATGTGATTGATTCCACAAGTACTTTAGGTGCTGATGTACTTAATTAATCTTTGGTTTATTTCTGTGTTCACAATATATGTTAAACTCGTTTGGATCCTTTAATTATGTTAACACTTCAAAACAGTATCATGCAGGACCAAAGGCATTTTAACATAACTAAAAACAGGCCACAAATTGCAACTTTTTAAGACAAGTGTAAATAGAATAGGTAGTAGAAATTATGTTCTTATTTGATATGACACTAAACTATAGTGTGATGAAAAGACAAAGAACTATTTAGTAATTTGTCTTTTACACTATATTTATTTGCCCACATTAAAAAAGAAACAATTTAAAAAGGCCAAGGCCAAGGGCGGCTGATAGTTTTTGTGACAAAACTATATACCGAGTATTTCTTAACATTTGTTAATAATGTTTCAACACAAAACAAATAGTTTTGGTGGATGGTTGTTGATGAAAGATATTCTGACAAAAAGTATTGCTCAGCTAATATCTCATATGAAGATGAAAATGAATTGAAACCATAACCACTGCTCGTTGAAAGCATAAAAGTTGTGTGTATGACAAACCAAGTAGTGGTCAAGTGAAAACTAAAATTACGATAGAGCTAGCCACTGCTGTCCAAAGCAAGGACAATACCCAATGTGGATTGGAGAGTGCTAATGGAGTGGTGATAACCTAAATAAAATCGTGTTCCACACGGAGGCTGAAAACTCGAGTTTCAAAACTCGGAGTGGCGATCGGGGTTTTTGGCCGTTTGTGGACGCATTCGGAGGTTTAAACCTCTGGAGGTTTTATCGAGGGTATTAGCGGGGTTTTATCCCCATAAAAAACTTGGGTGAAGCTCAAACTCTGATAAACACTCCGGAGTGTTTGGACGACAGTTTAGGGGGATAGTGTGCAGAGGTGACTCGCTAGGTCATCTTTGTTGACAAATTCCTGTGTTGAAATCACGGGCGAAAGTGCAGGTTCCAGTATGTGACTTCCGGTCTACACTCTAATATGAGAAGTGGAGGATAATGGTCAGGGGGATGATTCAGAGTTTTGTCCATCGTGTGGACGCAATTTGGTGTGAAGTAAATAATTAGATTTAATTTTCACCTCTGGAGTTTAAAACCTTTGTAGTTCTTGTGACGTAGTGAACAGGCTTATAATTCTATATACATAGATATATAAGCATGAAATTAATGACAAGTGGTTATAGACTAGGCTGCAAATGCAATGCCTCTCTTGGCCAGCATTGAAAATGCATGGCTTTAAGGTTTACACAGCAGCATCTACATTAGGACACAGACAATTCAGAATAAATCTTGCCTACCACACAACAATTCATGCCAAAAAAACACAAAAGGCCTAAACAAAATGCCCCAAAATGCAACATCTGCTCAGAATTTTCAAAATCCACAACATAACTTTTCAAAGAAATGTCATACTTTGCATACCTGCGAGTTTCCAAAAGAAATTTGGACAAGACATGAGAGACTGTTTAATGAGATAATATTGGGTTTCCTTACTCTAATATGCTAAGTGATGACAATAGCCTATATAATCGGCTAAGTAGATATTTCACAATTTTTGTACTTAAGAAATATTCTCAGCTTATCCTTTCACATGGGGCCCATTTTTTGCTAGAGAGCTTTACATTATTGCAAAAATTTGATTTTGTAATTTAAAATTTGTTAGGGACACTGTTATGTGAAATCTATTGTTGCACTTTTCAACAAGACTCCCATATGAACTTGATTTTGGGAAAGCTCGCTGAAACACACCAACAGGTTCTCTAAACCACCAAATGTTGCCACTAAGACAATGCCATCAATATTTCTGCATGAGAAAATACTTTAGCAATGTGGGAACAAGACAACAAGATTTCTTTGACTCAACTATGACGCAGTTTTAAAGAAACATCTCGAATGTTGACATGGAACGGGCCTTCAATATTTAACTGTGCCACCTTGACCTACGGCCCAAAACCACCTCTAAACTAAGAATTCAAACTCCTGAATAATAACTAGACAATACTGTAAACTTGATTACAGATATTAAAACAAGTAGTATTTATTTTAATTGTGTGTCTTAAATCAATCTCAATAAAACATCAAGTAGGTACATATAATCAGATTAATCTATAATTAAGTGTAATTAATGAACTACTAAAACTTAAGACCTGGTGTGTTCCGCGACGGGGCTGCAGCGAGCTTATATTAAGATTGCAGAACTTGCAACGAGTCCGGGCAGAATATTCCAGCGCAACTTCAATTTCCAGTAGTGGGACGTGTGGTCCCACGGACGAACTTCTTGTCCTTACTGAAGAAAACCAGCCTCCTTAATGACTCCCGATGCTCGGAGGTCGGCTAAATATAAGTCCCACGAGTGCTGTAGCTTGTTTATCCTTGGATACATCAGAGGCCACGAAATGCGGAAACTGAAGACGGCTACACAATCGAACAAAATGGGGCTGAGACTACTATGACAATGTCCACTATATGGAAGGACTGTATGGACTGTGATTATGTCACTGTCAACTGGAACTTGCTAATAACTTGTAGCAAGATGTTAAGAAACTCTCTATAACTTAATTGGAGTAAGATGTTATGATACTCTGCTAATAACTTTAATTGGAGTAAAAGATGTTAGGATACCTATGACTCATCTTCTCTCACAGAGCTTTATATATCCTCTCAAACCAAACTAGAAGGATCTGTTCCTTCTAAAGACTGTCCCCAAAAAAAACTATACAATCAAAGATTGGATTTTTTGGCCAAAAATGTAAGTTCATCTCAACCTGGAGTTTTAGTGTTCTTTTTGAGGAGTGTTCCAGCTTTCATGTGAGATTTTAGTTGGTGTATCGTAATTTGGGGGTCTGGGTCAGGAGTAATGGCTAATTAATGAGACAGTTGAAAAACTGTTGGCCAGTTTCGGCTCATCCTGATATCAACAAAGATGCCATTTGAAATCACCTTCAAGACATTCTTCATTGAAAAATAAAATAACTAAATTAAAAAGTAGGTATAAAGTGCGTTTTTGTGAATTAACATAATTTATAAACTTTATAATGTCGCAATTGCTAATAAGTAATGTAGCATTGGGAAATCAATTCCAACAGTTCTTGTTGTTCAGCTGTATCCTGTTTCAGCAAAAGGTAGAACCATTAAAACACCCTTGTTGAAAGTGCACTGAGACTGTGAACACAACCATCCTTTTCCTTTATTGGCGCTTTGTTAACAACCGTTTCTCAATCTATTCCTCTCCCGGGCATCTTGGAGGCAGTTGGGATATGGGAAAGGTAAATTGCCCCTCCACCTTAGAGCGTTGGTCCACACATTTGTCCCTCAAAAAACTTTAGGCTGTACATTAGTTTTCAGTCAGCAGTCAAATTCCTCCAATTCCCTTAATTTCCAGGCTTCTTGGTCCCCCTGAGAGTGAGTCCCTCATTTCATTTCATCATTCACCCCCAACTAAAGTTCTGGTGGGCTTTACACTGACAAAATAAATATTGATTAGTCAATGCATGATAACACATTCACTTTGATCTGTCAATATTCTTTTGTTTGAAAAGGGTTTAAATCTCACCATGATCTACAACGTCTTATACCTTTAGTTTCTTGAACCTTCGGTGAACTGGCCCAAGTGGTATTTTATCCTTGTGTTTCACCTGACAATATCTTCTGCTTTAGGGTCATCAATTGGATGGAATAAAAAGCGAGCATTTAGCTAGGATCTTGCTAACAAATAACAGTCAACATATCTGGCAAAAATGCACAGTTTAATTTTTTTATAATTTTAGTTTGATTTTATATTTTTTATTGGGACATTGTATATGAGTCTGGTGCTAAATATACTCCATTCATGTCATGATTTCCTGGATTCCCTGGAAAAGCCATGTACTGTAATATTTGGGGATCTCTAGCAGCTACTCACTGACGGTGTAAGAATGCATCCAGTGTGCCAACTTGGTCCCGACACATATCACCTTGGGCTAGGCTAGTCCTGACCTCCTAGACTCAAGTAACTCCAGACATTCCTACCTTTTCCTTTTGTTCTACAACACAACCAGATATTCCACAAACCATGTATATTTTATTATGCTATTTTTACATAATTTACAATATTTTATGTGCTAATATTATTATGACTTAAGCTTACTCAAAGTGAAATAATCATTGCTAATTCTTGGGGCCGTAACACCCTCCCCCTTAAAGAAAGCTTTGATTGAAAAGCAAACTTTCGTAACCTCTTTAAGGCTCTAATATTTACTTCCTATACATAACTTATTCACAATTTTTACACTTTTTCCTTTTTAAAAGCTTACGTGTGTGTTCTGACTGACTCTACAATCTGGATAATGCATTCATCCATCAAATTATCTTGCTTTGATGTGTCTGATGTCTAGGTTGTAATCTTGCAAGGTCAAATCCACCTCACCAGCATATGATTCTTGTTTTCATCCTGTGGATGAAGGTGGGGTATTTGTTATCTTGAAAAACAATCACTGGGTTCACTGTGTTGCCCATATACATTCAATCTTAATGCCAAAATCAAGCAAGACACTCTTCTCATAGTTGAGTCATTTCCTGTGCTTGTTAACTTCTTGGAGAAACAATAGGGTGGTCATTCCATCTTCTCCTTCTTGCATAAGAACGCCACCACACCCATGTCACTGGAATCTATGGCCAACTTGAATTGGTTCTGAAAATCTGGTGCAATTAGAACTGTTCACTATCAGATGCTTTGATTTTCTGAACTATTTGACATTCTGGGAACCAAAAAATTTGACGTTTTTTGGCTAGCAAATTTGTCAAAGGAACTGGCAATATCTGAAAGTTCCTGCCTATCCAGCCAGACCTAAGATCTCTGAATTTCTATCCTGGTACTAGGTGTGGGAACTTCTCAATTGCTCCAACTTTAGCCTTGACAGCTTGACCTTGCCTTGACCTACCACATGGCCTAAATAAGTGACATTGGCATGGCAAAACTCACTCTTGACCAAATTGACTGTCAATTTGTTTTCAGACAACTTCTGACACAAGTGATGGAAGCTGCCCATGTGGTTGTTCCCAAGACTGACTATATACAATCAAATCACAACATAGGCTTCACAGCCTTCTATGTCAGCAACTTATGATTTACCATTCTTGGAAGGTTGCCGTTGCGTTTTTCATACCGAAATGCATAACTTGATACTGAAAAAGCCCATCCGGCGTGCAAAATGCTGAATTTCTTTCCGCACGATCTGTAAGGGGAACCTGCCAATACCCCTTTAAAAGATTCAACTTGCGACGTACTTTGAATTTCCAATTTTTGTCAATGCAGTCATCATACGAGGTATTGTAATGAAATCATCTTTGAACATGATTTACCCTTCTGAAAGTCTGTTCCACAAACTAATGTAACCATCCGGTTTTGGGAACCAAATACAATGGGGAACTCTATTCACTTTTGCTGATTATTAAATGTTTTGTCACATGTACTCTATCTCTTTGTTGAGATGTTCGTTCTTCATAGGATTTTAATCTTAGAGTGTTCTGATTTTTTATTTGGTCACATCACCCACAACACTCAGGGTCCCGCATGGTTCTACTAGGAACATCAAGAAAAAGATCTTCAAACCATGAATCAAACCGCTATTTCCCATTGTTGATTTTCTGAAGATGTCCTAGTTTTTGTATCCAAATCTTTTGAGCACATCTGAAATTTTGCAATTTGATTGGACAGTCATGCTGCTTGTTATCATTGTTTGCATTAGAACAAATTCGATGCATGATTGTCATTATGTTTACTTTCCTCAGTAGAACTCCCAATGCCCTGGGTTTGCAATGCCATCATCATTTCTACCTACATACGCCTTCAGCATATTTACATGCCCATTGCTACTCTTACTCCTATCTGGCATTTTGACTATGTAATCAACTTCATTTACTTGTGACCCTACGTAGAGGTACCATGGTATCTGGACTGCAGTGGATGTCCAGGGATTGGACACAAGACTAACACTTGGTCTCCTGGCCTAAAGACCCTACTGCTTGGCATCTTGGTCCTACCACTTCTTCATTTTGGTCTGGCTTGCTTCAAATTCTCCCGGCAATTTCAGTTTGCCCCTATGACCTATACTTTAAAATTTGGAAACAAGCCAAACGGTTGGTGGTCATATTCACATCAGCCTTGCTCGTTAGGCGTTTCAAGGACCGCGAACTGTACGCCAAAAACTCTCAAGGGACCGAAACCTAGGGTTTCCTGACTGCTTCCCTTGCAGCAAACACTAACAAGTTAAACCCCTCATCCAGTCACTCGCAAATCCAAACAGTAAGTCCTATCATATTCTTCAGAGTTTGTGGAATCTCTAAAGCTCCTGGGGCACTGCGGCATGGTAGGCACTGGACAAATACTGTTTATCCCTAACTCATACATCACCTGTTGAAATAGGCCAGATGTAAAATTGGACCCCTGATCTGACTGAATGATTAAGTAGGCCTACAAGCGTGAAAAAACTTGGTCAAAAAGCCTTCACTACAGTTTTAGCCTTAATAGTCCTCAAGGGTATGGCTTCAGGAAAACTGGTAGAGGCACACATGCTAGTAAGTAGGTACTGATTACCCAACTTAGTCCTAGGGAGAGGCCTACACAGTCAACTATGACCCTACTAAATGCTCTCCGAATGCCGGTATCGGTTTCAGAGAAGCGGGCGGGATTTTCTGATTAGGCGTGCCCACAACTTGACTAGTATGACAAGATCTACAGTAGTCAGAAACATCCTTACGAAGTGTAGCCACCAAAAAGTGGTTCAAAATCCTATCATGTGTCTCCTTGACTACTAAATGTCCTGCCATAGGACTATCAGGGGCAATGCTGATGACCTCCATGTGATAAACCTTTGGGGACACTTACCGGATAAAAACTTTCAACTCATCATTTGCCGGAGCATCAGGTGGCATCCATTTTCTCATCGCACCACCATTGTGTTGGTAAAAACACCACAGGAACGTCCTCAGAATCCTGCAGGGTTCACTGCCCTCTGACGGAAATTCTGAGGGCCGGATCATTCTCCGGTCAAGAACTAACTTAGTATGACTTAAGGGTCCTAATCATTATCCCAACTATGCACCTGCTCAGGGCCTGACTATCAGTTTTGGAGAACCTCTCCCCTGAAGAGGAAGTGGACTGGTTCATTAATGTGTCCTGAATGTGTCCTCTAAATCTAAATTTGGGACAAGTCTTCCTTTCCTTCCCTATCACTTTTGCTTCAAGATTGGCTTTCTAGCCACTACTCTGTAAACTGCACAGCCTGGTAAATGCACTATTCTTATCATCCCACTATCTATTTCTGTGCAGGGATGTGGGTAAGATTGGTTCGGATGTTACTTTCCCACCTGCCAAATCATCCCTAATACATTGAAACACCTTTGAATGGAAGTTCAGGCCTTACTCCAACTATGACTGTACATGAGACAAATCAACTTCAAATTCACCTTGTGAAGAGGGACACGAATAATATCCATACCAGTCTTGATCAAAGCATTCTCACCTGTGGAGCTGACTTCACTTTTAAAGGGCAATGACCCCTCCAAAATTACTCACTGGGCACACAACATGTGTCATGCACCATCTTTATAGGCTTTGGATCACTTTGTCACCATCAAGCGACACTAACCCTCCAAAACAACTGGTTCAAAGTCTCCCTAAACTTTTCAGACTCAACCCTCTTTCTGTTATAGCCCTGGAAATACTTGTGGTCTATGGGACACAGCACAACCTGTGGAGCAGACTTCGCTTATATGGCCATGAGTTCCCATCAACTACCAACAGTTTGTCATAACATGACTGAAATCCTTGCAATAGTGAAACGTTATAGCTGACTTAAAATCATTCCCTAACTTTGGTTTGGACACTAGAAGGACCCTTATTCCACTGACTGGAGGAACTTGACTGAATGTCCATTCTTGAATAGTAACCGTGACTTTGGAATGATCTAATTTGGTAAGGCCTATAGGTATTTGAAATTAAAACTCTTGTAATTTGAATTGCCTTATTGGGGCCCACCTGTACTATTGCTGGAACTCAACTTATGTGTGAGGCGTAATCATCTGCCTATTGTGCTGAATTTTCCAAGTCTTTGATATAGAGTTATCCAAAATGAGTTTTAAGGTCAGAATGATGCCTGTTTGAATGATCAATTAAACCAACTGCCTAAGTTGATTTAAAATCTTGGTTCACACTTCCTTGGAAGTGAGCCACATTCCAACAATTTGTTCATGGACTTAGCACTCAACATGAGTTTGAATTGCAAGTTTTTTCGCACTCCGAAATTTGTGCCTATACGCCTCAGGCACGAATTCAAGGCCTTAAGAATAGGACTGCTTACTATTCATTAACACCAACTGATCAATTGATTAGTGACGAGTAGATCTCTCTAGCTTCCCAATAAACACAGTATGAACCAATGTGTCCATGCTCTTAGGCCACTTCATACTTTTGGCAATCTTCTCGAAGTGCAAAAAAACACTGTCAACCTTGTCTCGCTAAATGTCGGAACCAATTTGAAGGTATGGTTGGCATCAAAACCTGGAGTGTGGAAGGAGCATGATGTGCCCTTTTTCGAAATTTCTTGTTCTAATTTTGTTTTGGCTACAATTTCTGCCAACTTCATTCTTTCTTCCATTTGTAATCTGTATTTTTTTCTTTTGTTCCATTTGCAATTGCAATCTAGTTCTTGTTGTTTCTGAGCCTTTTCTAATTCAAGTTTTTCCTTCTCTACTTCATATCTTCTTCTCTAAAGCCAATTTGTCTTGTCTTTTTTGTTTCCATTGCTAACCTATCTCGTCTTTCTTTTTCTTCCTGTGATAATTTTGATGTTCTAAGCCAATTTGTCCTTTTCTAGTTTGCATTTGCATATTTTCCAACCGTTTCATTTTTCAAAGCACTATTGAAACATCCTGAATTTCCACTAAGTTTCCCAAACATCCCTCATCCAACAAATCTTCAACAAAATGGGTTATCAATGATTTTGATTAACTGTTTTCTCATGGAATGCCTGACATTAATCCATAATACTGGCCAACCCATAAATATGGCTTTTTAGCCCACATTTCAAACTTCTACCACGTAACATTCTTTAACAACATCTTCTGCGTTAAACGCCATGGGTATAAACACTTCCTTCACAAATAACATATATAGCACAGATATCAAAGTTAAACACACCATCCAAAAAATTTGTTCAGGCCCATTCCATTAACATTCGAGATGTGCACAGCAGCACGTAGTGGATTTTTTTCGATTTAAGTGTGGTGGTAGACATGATGAGATATGAAAAATCCTGAAAATTTTGAGCTTCATATGCCTTTGTGTTCCCACAGGAGCTTCAGAAATTAGGGGTGTCACCATCAAAAATGCTGTGCGATGCAAAAAGACCATTTTGAGAGGGCATAACTTGAATGGACCCTTCCCAACTCTGGAAATCACTATCTGGGGAATTTTTTCGGTGTTGTAGAATTCAAAATCGGCATCAAAAATGTGATCGCTCCTTTACGTTTAAAGTTATTTGGGTGTAAAAATTGCAAAGATCTTTCATCTGCGACAAAGTTTGGGGGTCAGAACTCTAAGTAACAATATTTTAATGTTGATTTTCTTTTAATCTGGTGCACTGCCAGGATTTTCTACCAGTACAATAATAGCACATTAGGTAATTAATAAGTGAGTTACAGCTATGAAAAATCCTTAATTTTGCATTTTGAATATATTGGCCCCCCTGAAATTCAATGTTGAACATGACATCACCCTCTACTTAGATTGTTGAAGAAATCATCAAGAAACTATTCTTGAAAGAACCAGCTTGGTGTTTTGGATGTCTCATGTTTTTCAGCCAAGATTAATTTTGATGAATCCATAGAAGGTAATGGTGAATACACTGTGCATGTACAATCACCTGTGGGGTCACATATACCATTGTGTGGTAACTTTGAGTGTGTATTTTGTTGTGAAAAAAATAAAGACACCAAGCTAGTTCTTCAAGGAAAGTTGTTTAAGATATATCTGTCAACATATCTGAAGTAAGAGAGGGGTGGACTGTGAATGTAAAATGTCATCTGGGGTCAAATGTGGTCAAAAAAAGTACAATTGACATGTTCTAGGGGCCGTACCTCAATGATTACTTTTCTGATGTGTTCGTAATGTGGATTTTTTAAAGTTCTTACTATGAAACTCTGATTGACCAAAAGATGGACAATAAAACTTTTTCTTCATTTTAGAATGACCCCAGACTTGCCCGAGCATGAAACAAAGGCGCATATTTAGGCATCATTAACTCTTAAAGTTAACACGCTATGAACTTCCGGAATGCAGATTTGATTCTACACCAAATATTACGCATAGATAGTGATTTTCAACATTGTGGAGAGCTCCATTACTATCGGGGACCCTTCTCAAAATAGTCTTTCACATGGGTGGCACTTTGGAGGAGGACCCCCCTAAAGTTTCAATTGCTCTAGCGGGAGGAAAAACGAAATGGACTATGACGCTCAAAAATTCTGGATTTTCATATCTATCAATGTCTACCACCACACTCAAAGTGAAAAAAATCCATGACGTGCTGGCGGGTTGCACATTCTCGACTGTTGGACATGGAATGGGCCTTTCAATATTTACTGTCACCTTGACCAAGGCCAAAAAACACCTCAAACTACAGATTCAAACTCCTGAATACTAGAAATACACTGTAAACTTGATTACCAAATATTAAACAAGTATTTATTTTAATTGTGTGTCTAAATCAATCTCAATCAAACATTCAATTAGGTATCATCAATAATCAAGATAATCTAGAATAAAGTTGTTAATTAATGAACTACTAAAATTACTACCTGGTGTGTGTGTGCCGCGACGCGGGAATAGCGGATTATTATTAAGATGCAGACTTGCAAAGAGGTCTGGCGAAGATTCACGCAAAACTTCAATTCCCAGTAGTGGACGTTGTCCACGGCAACGAGTGTCCCTTACTGAAGGAAAAACAGCCTTCCTAATGACTCCCAGATGATGGCGGAGGTGACTAAATATAAAGTCCAAGAGTGCTGTAGCTTGTTATCTTGGATAAATCAGAGGCCACGAAATGCGAAAACCGATAGACGGTACACCAAAGCGGACCAAAAACTGATTTTGGAGGGGAGAATACTAGACAATGTCCACTATATGGAAGACTTGTAATGGACTGTGATTACTGTCACTGTCAAACTTGGAAACTCTGCTAATAAATTGTTAGCAAGATGTTAAGAAAAGCTGCAATAACGTAATTGGAGTAAGATGTTATGATACTCTGCTAATAACTTAATTGGAGTAAGATGTTATGTACTCTGACTATCTTCTCTCACCAGGGCTTGATATATCCTCTCAAACAATAACTAGAAGGATCTGGTCCGTCTCTATATGAGTCATGTGCTAAATATAGTCCATTATGCCATGATTCTGGATTCCACTGGAGAAAAGCAATGTACTGTAAGATTTGGCTTCTCATAGCAGATACTCACTGACTGTGTAATAATGCAGCAGTGCGCCACCTATGGTCAGGGACCTATCACATTGGGTAAGGCTAGTATGACCTCTAGACTCAAGAAACTCAGAACATTCTAACCTTGTCCTTTTGTTCTACACACACCCGATATGCACACAAACCAGGTTTATATATTTTATTATGTTATTTAGATTAATTTACATATTTTATGTGCTAATTTATACAGCTATCTTACTCAAGTGAAAATAAATCATTGCTAATCCTTGGGGACTGAACATATTAAAACCACAAAAGGTCATAGAATGGTCCAACAAGGTGCATGCCGTGAGATCAACCTCTGGCGTGTGTTTTCTTGTGTGAATGCCCTTTCCGCGTCATATTCTGAATTAATGTAACTGGCGAAAATTAATTAATAAAAAAACGTTCTGTTTACACTACGAGCGATAATTTGGGATTATAATTCAGGTGAGGACAAGTATATAAAAGCTTTATAACCATGTAAAATATCAATTTTGAAAAATCTATAGGGCACACTATTTTTCAAATGTGCCAGTGTCTCTTTCTTTAAAGACATTTTGAAAAGTGAATGCCTTTGAACATTTGCATGTATTGTCACAACATCCTTGACAATTATCAGGAAGTAATGTTATAGATCTAGATTGTGAATAACAGGTCCATAATTTAAAATTCATTAAAGGTCATATCAGTGATTGCTCTTAAGACCCGTACTCCTAAGACCCTATACGACACGATTGTGATTCCTCCTTTCGTATTTAACCTTATTTGGGCACTAACTATCAGTCTAGAATCATTCAACTAATACCACCCAAAAAAGGGCCATTCGTACCATCACAAACTCGCCATATAGGGCTCACACACTTCCTTTATTTTATTCACTTCAATATATAAAAATAGCTGGACATTAATAAACTGCAAACAGCACTCTTAGCATGACTTTAAATATCATACCTTGCCTTTAATTTTACTAATTATTTCATGACACCTAAAATTGATAGACAAATTCATAATTTTGATACTAGACCTCTGGTCAATTCACCTGCCTCGAACCAAAAAACTACTCACGGAAAAACTAATATTTCAGTACCACGGTGCAAAACTTGGAATGAACTTCCAAACAATCATATCAATCATATCAATTGACCACAAAAATTTTTTTTTTTTTTTTCAAACACATCTTAAACAATACCTCATTGACCTTTATAGAAATAATCTCTTCCTTCCTTCTACTCCTCACCTTCACTCCCTCAACTTCAGGCCTCCTCTTCATTATTTTTACCCTCATCTCTTCGTTTTCTCTTACTCTCATATCCCAGTTGTCCCATGGTTGAGCAAAACCTATACTCTATTGAGTTATCAGATGCATATCCCCGTTTCGTTTCTACCAACGTTTCTGTTGCTGTTGTCCTTTTATTTTCTTGGTTTAATCAATACTAACTTATATCGCGTGCATGTTTCATCTGTATAGATTTTTAGTGCATCGCCCTCAAGTCTACTTATCTTGTACATTTCGTGCGCTGGGGCCTGGTTGCATTATACTCTGCGCTATCGCCCCATATCACGGGCACGGTCTTTTGATAAAGTATATTTCGTGATTGCGTGGCGGGTGCGGGGGGATGTAGTGCAACTTTTGCCCTTATCGATGCATAGTATCTTATTGTATATGCATTGATCAACGTTTCTTGTACAGATTATTATGTAGTTTACAAGGCTACCGACTAAATAAGCCCTCCGGGTTGGCTTGTCGGTAGTACGGCCACATGATATATTATATATGTTTCGTTCCGTATTT
This sequence comes from Ophioderma brevispina, assembly GCA_023653785.1. Taxonomy (NCBI): domain Eukaryota; kingdom Metazoa; phylum Echinodermata; class Ophiuroidea; order Amphilepidida; family Ophiodermatidae; genus Ophioderma; species Ophioderma brevispina. The sequence continues at coordinate 80,136 of JAMKCH010084922.1, read as the reverse complement.
TTCTCTGGTTTCATTGCTGAAATTAAATTGAACTTGAACTTGACTTGCTAAATCAGATTTTTGCAAATCTGTAAACAACGTATAGGTATCCTAACAATCTTACAAACGATAGGACCAAAAGCAACTAATAGGACAAAAAACAGATATTTTAGTCATTAGGTCCTGTATGCGACACTTACTACAATGTTATTGAATGGAGATGCACCATATCTTTGAACACTGCTGTTTCTTCCTTTCTGTCAATTCTTCAGTTGGAAAAAGTAACATATGAGAATATTACGGGTTATCCTTCACTTTAAGCTTATTCATGTAAAAATTTCAAATATTTTGACTTTCAGATAAATCACTGATAGTGTTCTTTAAGGGGAAATTGGGTATATCACCAGCTTTCTGGTTGAAACAAATCCACAATTCAGTGATTCTATGGTATTTTCACAAGACATAAGAAAATGTGGTAATCAGTCACCATGCAGAACTCTGTATTTGTATTAGACACAGAACACAAAGTTAGGTCATTTAGACACAGAATTTACAAAGTAGTTCCTTAGACACAAAAAACAACAAAGTTAGTCATTTAGACAGACACAACAAAGTTAGTCATTTAGACGACAGACCCAAGTTGGTCAATTAGACACAGACAACACAGTTAGACATTAGACACAGACACAAGTTCGTCATTTAACACAACACCAATTTTGTCATTTAGATACAGACACCAGTCATTTAGGACAACACAAACCAAAGTTTTGTCATTTAGATACAGACACAACAAAGTTAGTCATTTGACAAGACAACAATTAGTCATTTAGGACACAGACAAATGTTTTCATTTAGACCACAGCCCCACAAAGTTTTTCATTTAGACATCAGACAACAAACTAAGTTTGTCATTTTGTAGACACAAGACGACTAAGTGGTCATGTAGACACAGACACAACTAGTTGTCATTTCCATAAAACAAAAAAATATAAAGCTTCTTTAGAACACCCGATAAGTTTTCATTTAGACAGAAAACACAAAAAGGTTCATTGATTTAGAACAATAAACACAAAGTTTTGTCATTTAGACAGAAACACAAAGTTTGTCATTTAAACAGAAACAAGTGTCATTTAGAACAGCAACAAAAGTTTTGTCATTTAGCACAGAGCCAACAAGGTTTGTCATTTAGAAACGAAACAACAGCTTGTCATTTAAACAGAGAAACAAAGTTTGGTCATTGAGAGAACATAAACAAAAAAAAAAGTTTGGTTATTTAAGAACAGAGAACAACAAGTCTGCACTTTAGACATCAGAGACAAACAAGTCTGTCATTTAGACATAGACAAAATCGTCATTTTAAACAGACACTAAGTTTGTCCATTTAGACACAGAGAACAACAAAATCTGTCATTAGACACAGAGACAACAAATGTTGTTCATTTAGAACAGACATAGTTTGTGCATTTAGACACAGAGACAACAAAATCTGTCATTTAGACACCCCGATACGTTGTCATTTAGACAGAGACACAAACAAAAATTGTTATTTAGAACATAAACAACAAAGTTGTATTTACAACAGAAACACAACAAAGGTTGTTCATTTAGTAACAGAAACAAAGTGTTCATTTAGAATGACAGAAACAACAAAGTTGTCATTAGAACAGAGGCAAACAAGTTTGTCATTTAGAACAGAAACAACGCTTGTCATTTAGAAATGAAGTCTGGGAAAGAATTTAGTTTTTTTAAAAAACATAAACAAAACACAGTTTGTTATTTAGAACAGAGACAACAAAGTCTCATTTAGAGCACAGAGGACAACAAGTCTGTATTAGACATAGACAAAATTCTGTCAGTTAGGACAGACACTAAGCTTTGTCATTTGGACACAGAGAAACAAAATCTGTCATTTTTTTTTTTTTTTAATAAAAGTTGTCATTTAGAAACAGGACACTAAGTTTGTTATTTAGACACAGAGACAACAAAATCTGTCAGTTAGACACAGAGACAACAAAGTTTATCATTAGAAAACAGACACTAAGTTTGTCATTAGACACAGAGACAACAAAATCTGCATTTAGACACAGGACAACAAAAGGTTATCATTTAGAACCAGACACTAAGTTGTCAGTTAGAACAGACACAATAAAGTCTGTTTTAGACACGATAAAATAAAGTTGTCATTCAGAAAAGATTTGTATTTGTTTCTTGCAGCAGAGAATATCAAGTCTGCAGCTAGATTAGGCAAACATTCAATACTTGGCCAACCATTCTGAGGTACTCAAAATCTTAATTTCTGAGGGGCAATCACAATAAGTAACCTTAGTAATTAATGTGATAGTACTATAGGCCTTACAAATCTTGTTTGAGTTTTTCATAATTGAATGATTCAAGTTCTGCCCTTTTTTATTTCTTAGTCTTGTCCTCAGGTAAATATCAAGGCTCATAAGCAAGAGGCTGCAGTCCCCCACCAAATTCCAGAGTAGGGACAAACAGTCCACTTTTTGCTTGAAATTTGATAAAAGGCAACTGTGCACTAGGGGGTGCCAAGGGGTATCCCCCAAAATATTGTTTTTTCCCCCAGTCCCTCTCCCAAAATTAGCGAGATTAGACTTCATTAAGAAAAAAATATAAAATAAATAAGTTTTGAAATGGCCAATAAGTCTGACAAGTAGTAAAAGCTATGAATTTGTAACCCCTTTGAGGCCCAAATGATTGTCACTACCCCATCTGTACATTGGGGTATGTCATGTGCAAAGAGTCCATTTTCCAAAAAAGGCCCACTTTTTTTTTAACGCTACTACACTCATCAAGATAAATCTTGTGTACGGACCATGGTAATCTTGTGTAAGCAGAGACGTACAGAGGAGTAGTTCCCATTTCTGAAAATCTAAAATTGAAATGACCGGTAGGCCAATTTTACGTAGCATCCGCTGAAGCTCTGGGGAGGGTATTTTTCTTATGTGATTTAGGGTACAAGACCCTCTCTAAATAAAATTGGTACTTAAAACGTGGGTTTTTGATCATTTACCTTACCTCAATAAACCAATTTGATCTCATATATTGAAAAAAAATTAAAATTAAAAAAAAATTACATTCCCATTTTTTTTTTATTATGGGCCGGAAATCATGACATCAGAAAAGTTCCATCTCTGTGTAAGGTGTTCCTATTTACTTCTCTACAATTGCAGCAAGATATAATTGTTAATTTTTTAGGGAATAAAAAATGAAAAAATAAGTGCGTGCACATGAGAACACTTCCCGCTGGTCGCCTGTTTGACTTCACTTTTACTCCTTCAAATATTCATATTTTGGTGTGTACATAGGGTTGAGTGTCAGAACCATTGTCTCCTCCTTAGCTTCCATCTTAAACAAGTCTTATTAGCAAGAAATGCTGTCCCAACTTTGAATTACGAACCTTAGAGGACAGAACAGTTAATACTCAATGTCTTCAATTTTTGAATCTTCAACTTGTAATTTTTTTCAAAACAAAATCACCTTGAGATAAAAAGGGAGTAAAATGGAAGTAAACTTCATTGTAGTGGACATTGCAGGCATAAAGAGAACATAAGAATATTTCCAGGAAGAAGCGCTCCCAATTTGTCTCGAACCACACCCGTTTTTTTACATATTTGGAATGCTTACCAATGTAATTATATCACACGTGAAGTGAATAATCCGAGTACGCCGTCTTTATGTAATAAGATGATGATTTAGTAGTTTGTCCGTGCACGCAGAAAGTCCAAAGCACTGTTTTCTATGGGGACCCATTACTATAGCAGGCAAGTTCAAAAACAAGTTTCCTTTTGCACCTGTTTGTCCAATAAACCTTTGAAACGTTCTCGGTAGGGGTTGGTCTACAAAGACTACACCCGATCCAGTGAAATTTGAAAGAATTTGTATTCTAAAAAAAAATCTCCTCCTGTCACTTTAAAGGTGCAATGAGAGATTTCACATATCAGGTACCCTAAAAATATCAAAAGTACTGATTTTTGCCCTGATGTTACGCTTTCTCATCAAAATAACCACATCTGAAACGGATTAGACAAAAGTTCTTTCTTTGGTACAAAAATTGTGAATTACTAATTTTGTATAGGAGCAAAATACGAAATTCAAAAATCACCCTTTTTCTCTCTTTTAAGACATTTCTGTAGCCAAATACTAGGTAAGAAATCTATTGAGTGTGTCTAGTCTATATGAAATTACTATTATGACACATATTTGGGTGCCTCAAAAATCTCTCATTGGCACCTTACGACAGCTAAAAAGAACATACTCAAAAAACGCAATGGATCTCTGTGAAGACAGTTTTTAGTTCATTTGGCAGGGTTTTGAGCACCCGGCACGTTACCTACTACAATAAAAATGTGATTACGCCTTGACGTGCATGCATAGTAAGAGAGAGTCAAATGCAAATAAGTGTTGTGAACTTCTGGTACTGGCTAACTCCACTGGCAACCATGCCAAGATGTCTACCACGAAGTCTTCTAAATAACTTTGGTAGCAAGAAATTTTGTCATGAATGGGCAAGAAAACCACTCTTCCATGGCGAGAAGTTTCCCACATTTTACTACTCAAGCTTTAATTTAAGTCATATACACCAATACGACACCTTGCATAACATTATAGAGGAATAGTGTAACCAAAATTGGTGTAAATAGGAAGATGTCACACCAAGGGACCATGGGACCACCATGTTACATGCATGACAGCGCCCCCTGAATACCTTACACGTCAGGTTTGAAGCAACTTTTAAAGTTTTGAGAACTTATTTTGACCCAATTTCATTATTGTAGTCAACTTAATGCACATTTTTTAAGAGAGCCCCCCAATTTTCAAAATTGAGATCTTTGCACCGATGTTTTGTAATAATTGTCTATTAAACTTAACCCTACGATTGCTGACAATTCTCAAAATGCGTGTTTGTCTAAAAGAGGGAGAGCGATTTTTGTAATTAGAATCGGGCTCCCGATTGTAATTTAAACGGCAGAGCTGAAAACGCAAATGATGAAAATAGTACCACCTCCAAAATGACCACTAACTTAACTTGACTTCCTGAACCGACGGAAAAACTAATGGATGAGCTTAGACCACGAACATAGTGCAATTTTCTATATTTCATATTGGAAGGATGTTTCGCAAGCAGCTGTTGAATTATGTATAGGAGACAAGGTCTGTACATGTTAATACCAGTAATGGGAAAGCTAAGTGAACTGTGCCCTTGGTGGATGAGCATAATATAGCTTATAGTGTTTACCTACTTGTATGAGTTTGATCAATGTAGCACATTCCTCATCTGTTGCTACGCCATCAGCTGCCACCCGGTTGGTTCCATTAAGTTCATTTGCATCCTGAAACTGTACAGGCTAGTTGTCCGCCCCCCATAACAAAAACTCATTCAAGTCCCCTTCTCTTGGCTCAAGTTTTAACTGTGGGGCCGTCTTGCTGGCCCACTGCGGTTTGGGGCCCGCTGGGTCCAGCGGGTACGCATGGGTCCAGAGAATGAGGGCTTTTGAAAATGTCACTTTAGAATTCCATGTTATATGATTGATCAGTGTGTGCTTGCTTAGCATTAGAGCGAGTTCTTGAAGAGTCATTACTCTGTTTCATGGTACTTTTATCACTGTCTGATCAAATCTTTGGTTATTTTTAAGGTCTACTTCTTGATCAGTTTTGATGTCCAAAATAGCCATCGTATGCCTCTTCACTATCATCTTCCTCATCCCTCCTCCTCCTTCCTCCTCCTCATCTCCTTCATCTCCTTCATCGTGACCCCCACCACTCTCGACCTCTATCCATTCATCCTCATCAATATCGTCATTCAAAAAATCCTCCATCTTTAATTTATCCAATATAATTTCTTCCTCTGTCATGTCCTCATAGAAGTCTTAACAGTCTTGACCATCTACAAGTTTCTACATCCCAACGTCGCAGGAGAATCTGCAATGTCTGGAGACTCTCTCTTCACCCCACCTCATCATCGCTACCTCCTTCTTGGCTGATCCTCTGCAAACCATGGGGTGTGTGCATTTGCCACTCTGGCCTTCCAAATTCTGCACCATCGGGTGAGTCTTCATCAACATAACCTTTCAAATCTGAGGTAATCTCAACTCCTCCAGATTACTCCTCATTCTCAGGAGATGCTTCTTCTGGGAATTCCTCCATATCGCCATTGGTCCCGTTTCAGTCGTACCTCAGAAGACCTAATGGGTTCTGCCTCAGGTAGTGTACTCTCCAATCAAGGGTGACAAGCACTTCCTCAAGGAAAAACTGCATTATAAATAGTTAAATTGAAAAATAGTGCGACATGAATTTATTACTGAAGGAATAACATTGACAATGATTACTAGTTAGACCCCTAACAATTTAAATTTGATTCAAATCCATTTTCTTCAACGATACCAACATTCATCAATAAGCACTTACAACAGAACAGACATAGCACATTGTATTACTAATGTTTCATTTACACCAGCTGACAATGAACTTAAGACTTCACAATTAACTCAAGAGATGCAACTTTAACAATTTTCAACAGAGCATTCAGAGTAACTCCACTAAACATGAGGAGAAGAAAATACACTAAAACATGCAAGTAAAGAAAGTTTCTTCAATTTAGAAGGGGAAATTACAAAAAAAATCATTGTCAGCATTATATGTTACATAAGGAAAAAAAATACTGCAAGTAAACTTGTTATCCCCCTGGCAAGATGGCAGTCTGGAACATGACCTCAGATGACCTTTGACCTTGGTCCATGACCTTTGACATCATCCACACATGAAGGGACCCCTATTGCACCTTAGCCCCAAATCTGGTGTATATCGGACTTGAACTTTTCGAAAGAGACGTGAAAAACGAAAACCTAACCAAACTGGAACACACACACATACACATACATACATAGACTGTGCGCTATCGCAAAATCCCCCTACTGTTTTTCAAGCCAGGGGGATAAAAAATGGCTTCTAAACTTCAGATTAACTGTAATTATGATACACGGAATGTAACTGCGAAATACAACTTTACATAATCAAGAAATGTCAACTTTAATACATTATTTGTATGGTAGAACATGATCTACGAAATTTCAAATTGTGAATTAAGCATTACATTATCTTCTTTTGCAGTGGGTTCACAATTTTGACACACATGCTGTACTATTGACACGACAGCACAATAACCAGACAATGGTTAATTTTAAAACATCTTGTAACTACAAATCTGTTATGTGATTGAAACAGTGTTTAATTTTAGAATAATACAATTGAGTAGTCTAACTTTAGAACATGTTTTGAATACTAGTATTAATTTATAACAGAAACAGTTTAATCATTTAAATTAAAATAGAATAAAGAAATTTGCTGATTTAATTATCTTATTTAAAATCAACATTCTTCTTTTAAAGGTGCATGTTCCGATCGTCTTTGGGACCCCTGATTTACGATTTACGGACCCCAGAAGTAGTATCGATTTTGATATCTAATGAAAGGCCATATTTTTCTCATAGTCGTCCTGAAATTTGAGCGCTCAAATCCATTTCATTCCAAGATATACACAAAAAACGGCCCGTTTTAATGGTTAACCATAACTATTAGCACAGTATTGAATGGGCCTTTGCAAGATGATTTTAGGATTCAAACATTTACAGAGTGGTTCACACAAAATAACAACGATGCATCCCCCATTGAGGGGTCTGCGTATTGCTTTATCCCGACGAGGGGGCGGTTATTAAAAATACGCGATGCATTGGAGCAGAGTTGTTGATTTGTGATGACCACTCTGTAACACAGAGGCGTCGGAACCGGTACGGATGGTACGGATGTGTCCGTACACTTTTTTGCTCTAAAAAAAAAAAACAAAAAAGGAAAAATTGAAAAAAAAAAACAAAAAAAAAAAAAAGAAAAAAACGGAAAAAAAAAAAAAAGGCGAAAGGGAAGAGCGAAAGGAACATGGTTGATTTTTTTTTCGGTTTATCATTCTCTTTAAGTCCATTTTCTTCGTCTCCACAACTTGCTACACGTAGGCCTACGGTCCATCTCTTTTAGAACCGTCTACGTACAACCTGACTCGTAGGTCTTATTACACTCCGTTACAAATATGATCTCCAAATTACGAAATTCGCTTGGCTCTTAAGGGGGCTTCGCACCCTTATACCCCCACCAGGGCTCTGCCCCTTGGATGCCGCTGGGGCTGGTAAAAAACCCAGACCCGTCAATCCGTACCACTTATTTGTGTTCCGACGACCCTGCTGTGTAAAATGTTGAATCACTTAACAAGAAAATCCTTATGAAAACTATTAATTCGGTATATAGAGAAATAATTATTCTCCAATTATAACACTAAAATGTTACCAGTTCGACAGAAATCTTTCCTAGTGTCGAAAGATAAAAAAAGAAATCTTAGCAAAATCTAAAGCAAAACAATAGTTTTGGTTTGGTTGTTGCTTTGCAGTTTGCACCTGGTGTCCTTACGAGTACTCCGAGTTCTAAACGTGACGAACAGCGCGTTGACTTAAGCGTACGGCGTAAACACACTTCTGTGAACACTGTGCCAGGGCGTGACGCATTAATTTGCATATCAACTGTGGGTTGATAACGAATCAACAACGGTACGCTCCTGTACAAGGAGATACGGTGAGTTGTTGAATATTGCTTTGAACATCAAAACCGCAAGTTTGTTTCCCACGGTACTTGATGAGGAGTATGTGCAAGTGCCAGGCTCTCATATCAAGTAGAAAACACAATAGACAAAAATCGGAACAAACACCTTTAAGAAGATCTGCTTGTGTGGTTGTGAGTGCACCTTTGATTGCTTATTGTAATCCCCTGAGGTCTAACGCCTTTCTTACAGTACATCTGATTGGTTCATTACATGATATAACATGAAATAACCTCAAAGGAACCAATCAAAATGGACCTTCTGTACAAACATTTGAGCTTTTCTTACCATATATCTGATTGGCTAAATATATCATTTAACCCAATGTATAACCTATAAAATCTGCCAGTAGACCTCAGAAGGTTAAGAAGACTAAAACTAGCACTGATACAAAAACACATTCCCAAAAGTGACAGGACTTCAGTGCATTAAATCATTTGTTTTGTACAGATCCCACATGAAAACATTAATTTGAGAAAAAATGGGTATTTTTTGAAATATCTATTTTGAAATTGAGAAGGTTAAACAGTTTTATTTTCTTGCATGGGAGGTAAGCATTTAACAAGTATTGACACATTTCTGGGACCCTTGCTAGGCAATTTTCTGGGCCTCTCACACCAAGAATTTTAGTGGTAAAGATTGGCCTGTTGTGACATGCAGCCAGCACGCTTTTGTGGGCAGACCAGACAATATTGGGTTACAGTTTCATTGAAAAACAGCCTAGAGGTGAAACATTATGTCTAGAAATCAAGGGCAGGTTCAAGCCAGAATTGCCTATGTCTCACTAGCTGCCAGCAATTGTTCAGCTTCACTGTACTAAAACAATGAAACTGCTGAAGCAAATCTGGGCTAGAAGTAGCCTAAAGTCCTGGAATAGAAGTAACCTAAAGTCCTGGAAAGTGTCAAAGGGGTGCCATCCAATCCTTAACCTCAACCACACCTCTCAGCTCATCAAACCTGAGATTTTGGAATTATTGAAGGGCTTGTACTTTTTTCATTTCATCCGCAAAATATTTTGGCTGAACACTATCCCATTATGCTATAAGCATAAACATGGCTCGTTTATGGTTACCAGAAAATGGTAATGTATACAATTACTGCTCACATTAAAATGGTATATCGGATTAAGATTGAATTTTGGAATGATGGTGATGACCTTTCATATGAAACAAAGAAAATTATGTGTTGTAATTGTGGTGGTAACACCACCTTATGTCTTTTAATATTTGGTCATTATTGTACTAATGTGGAGTCATGCAAAATGATGTGAAGTTACTTGCAATATAACAGACCAGCTTGAAGTCAACTTTTCTGACTGCATTAGCACCAAATTTCATAAACCACATACACAACGGAGATGATTTATGTGTTCCTTAGCTACTATACTTTGATTACCACCAAATAGGCGGGCCTCATAACAGTGCGAACTGATATGGAATAATGTTGGCGCAAGCCAACGTAAGAGAAACAGAGTGTATATTTTGCGTGGTGTGCACGATTCTGAGAAAACGCTCAAGTATATATTTGGTTTACTTTTACATGCAGAACGATAATAACCGGATAATTCCTGCCTGATTGGTGGTAATCAATCTTTTACCTTTCCATTCTCAAAATAGATTGCAAAAAATACTAAAATTTTAAAAATGCTTTTAAAATTGTTTTCATGACGAGTTCACACACATACACGTGTATGCATGTACTTGCACGCACACACGCGCATGCACACACAAAATCATCTGAGTAGGAGCCTTGAAGTCCTGTCTTATGTAGAATGTGTTTTACTCAGTGCTACTCTTAGTTTTTTTTCTAAAACAGGCAATAAATGCACTCCAACCACCCTAGCACAATCCCTTTTAATAATCTATTGTGTAAGTAAGCGCTACAAATCATGAACAATATTTGTAACATTCCACAAAAACTGACTAAACAAAACAAAATTCACAGACAACTTGAAAACATGTGATGAAATTTGGCTATGATTTGAAATGAACTGAAAAACATGTTTAGGAATCTGAAATTTGAAACAAACAAGCAGAGCGAGAAACTCCAAGCAAACAAGTGGTTCTCGAATCACAAGTGTCGCCTGCTGTCGTGGTCCACCTTTCCTTCAATCCTATTTTATAACTTGACCTCAGAGGACCTTTGACCTTTACAATTGAACCTTTAACCTTATTATCACATGAATGTTCCCTGTTGCATGTATGGGTTTGGTTGCAATTTGACTTTGACATTTCTAAAATGCCAATTAGATTTTTTCAGCCCATTTCATAACTTGACCTCAGATGACCTTTGACCTTGGTATGTGATATTTGCCCACATTATCATATAAAGGTTCCCAATTGGACTTTTTCTTCCTGAATGAGGCCAATGTGATGTTTTAGCCCATTTTATAACTTAACCTCATGACCTTTGACCTTGCTAAGTAACCTTTGACCTTGCTATGTAACCTTTGACCTCATCTTATGACAGTTCCCAAGGGGCACATATGAAACAACTTATGTAGCAATTGCACTTTTGAATGAAGCCAATTTGATGTTTTCAGCCCATTTTATAACTTGACTTCTTATGACCTATGACCTTGGTATGTGATCCTTGACCACATAGTAATTGGACTTTATAAATTGAAACTTTATTTGAAACTTTCACCTTTGAAAACACGGCCACTAGGTCACACAGAATTAAGGACTGGTAAGTGCCGCCTCCCGCAATTCTTGCAGGCGACACAATGAAACAAGACATTGAGTTCTCTGGAATTTTTAGTTTGAAGTGAAAACTCATCACAGGCTTAAAATATAGATCAAACTAATGATGGAGTCAAGTTCAGATTCTAATTTAAAGTAGAATTATATAAAAGTGCTGCTTTCTTGCATTTTTTGTTGCAAAATGAAGTGAAAACTCACATGCTAACTATCAACTGATGACATGCATGGCCCCTTGGTTCACTCCTCCTGCCCTTGCCTACGTACAGGATAGCCTAGTCTTGCATCTCCAGCCACTTTCGTCTTATCATGGCAACAACAGCCCATACATGATGTTGCCAATGGTTGGCAACACAATCTCGCATGTGTTAGACTGTATTTTAGTGTTAATGAGCCATACTTACATTTGCTATATTGCGGAACAATCTCTCAAAAACAAAAGTGAAAACATGGCGGTTCATATAGTTAAATTATACTCGGATCATCATCAAATTACTGCATTTCATTAGAATTATGCAAGCATTCACGACACCAAGCATTGATTTTCTATGCTAGCAAATTTAAACGGCAAACTCAAATTCATAACAGACTAAGCTGATTTTCATTCTTTTAACTTAATGCCTTTTCCCTCTGTTTGTTACAGAAACTATTTTCCTCATAAATTTTGTTTAATCTTCACACTATTCGGGAGGAGTAAAATCATTTGAGGAACCAAATTCACATAAATCAAAATATGATCGATGTATGAAATCTGTCAGAGTGAACAAGGTCATTGTGAATGATTATTTTAATGGTTTAAATGCAATGAGTGTAGCTACATGGTGATTTATGATTTGTGTTATGATGGATGAACCATGCCTACACCATGCAATGTATTGAACAAGTATCAAAAGTGTTTAAATTTAATGACATTAACAAAATTTGTGAAGAATGTGCAAATTACAGTAATGCAGGAAAAAAGAAAATGGAATGCACAACCTGGAATGAAAGGTGCTAACAAGAGATTTCAAATAACAGGTGTCCCTAAAATTATGAAAATTCTGATTTTTGCACTTGGGGGTTTTTTGGCTGTAAAGCTTTCGATAAAAATAACCCCATCTAAATGATTAAGCTGAGGAACATTTTTTTTGGTATCAAAATGTGAAATTTCTATTTTCCTATAGAGCAAATACAAACTAAATAAACGTCGCGGTTCTCGACCGCTAAATCCCCATGGCGGAGCGGTTTACAAATTTTCAAATAAACCCCAAACCCCAAATACCCCCCTTAAACCCAAAATGCCCTTAACCCCAACAACCCCCTTAACCTGCGCAACCCCCTTCAACTCGTGCAACCACCTAAACCACAAACAAGCACCTTAGCCCAGTACAACCCCCCCTTAAACCCGGACAAACCCCTTTAAACCTGAAACCCCCTTACAAACTCGTGCAACCCACCTTAAACCACATCAAGCCCCTTAAGCCCAGACAAACCCCCTTAAACCTGGACAGGCCCCTTTAAACACGGACAACCCACCTTAAACCCCAACAATCAACCCTTAGCCAAACAACCCCCCCTTAAAACGAACAACCCCTTTAAACCCAGACAACCCACCTTAAACCCAACAATCCCCCTAAAACCAAACAACACCCTTAAAGCGGACAACCCACTTAAACCCGGACAACCCTTAAACCTGGACAACCCCACTTAAAATTCGTGCAACCCAACCTTAAACCACAACAAGCACCCTTAAGCCAAGAAACCCCCCCTTAAAACACGGAAAAAACCCTCTTTAAACCCGGACAACCACTTAAACCCCAAAACCCCCATACCCCCCCTTAAGTCCAGACAACCCCCTTAAACCCGGACAACCACTTTAACCCAGACAACCCACCTAAACCCCAACAATCCCTTAAACCCAACAACCCCCTTAAAGCTGGACACCCCCCATAAACCCGGAGCAACCCCCTTAACCCGGACAAACCACCTTAAACCTACTCAGCGCGAGAGTACATGATTCCCCACCCTCCATCAAGTATCATCAAAATCGGACTTAGGATCTTCAGATAGTTTGTTCACCAGTTTTTGGGTGAAAATACCCCAAATTTAGCCCATCAATATGCAATTAGCAGTTAATTACATATCATGCGCCACAAACCTAATAAACGCGAGAGTAATGATTCCCCACCCATCCACAAAGTTTCATCAAAATCGACTTATGGATATTCCGATAGTATGTTCACAAGCTTTTTGGCTTTTTTGGTAAAAACTACCCATGTTATTGATTAACTCATTAATTATGCCAAATTAGGTAAACCTAAATAGCAGATGCCACGCCCATAATCTAATCGGATGAAGGGCATGGCAGTCAGATCCCACCCCCCAAGTTCATCAACCAAACCCTTATGGTCTCATGTATCGCGTCAAGATTGTTTGGACGCCTCCGACGACGCCGCCGCCTTGACTGACAGCATTAATCCCCCTTTCGCTTTTCAAGCCAGGGGGATAAGAAAGCATATAAAATCACTTTTGTTTTAATTTTAAGTTATTTCTGTAGCTATATAAATGGAAGGGAATCTATGAATGTTTTTATCTATAGAAATCACTATATATAACAGGAAAAATATGGATGACTTGAAATCTCTGTTGCACCTTTAAGTGCATGCCTCCAAAATATATGGGGAGTATTAAATTCATTTAGAGAATAGTGGTGGTCAAGTATGATCAAAACATGGGTTTCACAGGACTGCTATGGAAACCATGCATGATCAGGAACTGACCAGGCGGTTATAGATGCATTCAATACCAATGTGGAGCATATACTCAATTCCGTAGACCTTCCATACGGGGTGTATGGAAGTATCATAGCTCAGGTAAGGTAATGATCAATGCATGGTGTCACATGGATGCCTATGACAAACATTCCATTGTAGGACGTGACCAAATTGCTTTACACAAAAACGGGGTACAGAATTCATTCAATCCCTAAAGCAAAACGTTGATAATATTTCTTAAATTGATACTGCACACAATGGTACAAGTAACATAGCACCTGACGTTTCATATTCTAGGTACCATTTTCTAGGTTAAGCCTCAAATTAACCCAAACCTAAACTCTAAGGATTCAGCTTTATCTCTAACTGATTATAAAACCCTAATCCTGTGCCTTTGAAGGTAAATTAAACATACAGAATTATTTGTTGAGTAGGAATTGCAATTGTTAGCCTATTAACACCAACGTGACTTAGACTTATTTATGAAAGGACAGTGTAGGGGCAGCCTGGAGAAGATAAGAACTATTCTCCAATCCAAAATCTCATTGAGTTGCGCTTTTTAGGATCCAAATGCCCTTCAAATTTATTTGTTATACCTTCAGTTCTCAAAATAAACTACATGCAGTCAAAGAAGACCATTCAACCAGATATATCATTAGCCCAGCGGCACTACTACATCAATTTTTAATTATACAATGTGTAATTAACTCACACATGGGGAATCCACTATGTTAAGACAAGGAAACATTCACTGACCCTTCCTATGTATGTCAGAATTGCACAGGACAATGGTATGCCTATGAAGTTGTTCATTCTCAACAACAGAGACATTCAAATTTAGTGGGACTTCATCAAGCGTTCAAGCACTAATTAATATTATTAGCTGAGGAAGTACATACATTTCCGATTCCTTTTGAAGAGGTCACATTGGAGATGATACAGGACATGTACAGATTACAGATTTGGTAGCGGAATACTGGTTGAAAAAAAATTATAATCACCTTCCGGCAGAATATTTGAATACAAAACTTCAAAAAATGCTCTGACTATTCAGTAATTGCTTTAAAGATGACAGCCATTGTTTCCTAAATAAGTGGTGTTAGGTTTGTTTATGATTGGAAATGCAGTTATATGATTGGTGAATGATCTAAACCAGCTAACAATAGATCTCAAAGTCATCATGTTAAAGTAAGTTATTTTCCACGTCTAAGTCCAATAGATGTATGAATTCTACAAATTGTATCCTTTAATACATACAAGGCCAAGCGGGCCAGGTTACATATCTTCTAGAAAGCACATGTGTTGTACCACTTTTGAATAATTAATGTGTCCACCATCTCTGAAATGGGTTCACAGATTTTGGTCACCAAGTAGACTTGAGAGCAAAATTTTATTAAAACAAACCCAACATTTAACTATTTCTAACCACACACGGCACAGATAAGAATCATTGAAAGGGGAATATTTAAGAATATCTCTAATCAAAAGTTCAACACTTTTTTGCACATAACTTCCAAAACCAAAAAAGAACAAATTAAAAAAAGAAAAAACCTAAAAAATTAAAAAAAAAATGTGAAATTGATATATCCTTCTATACAATAGTTTCCTTTTTTATGGAAAAAAAGTCATGCCATATAAACTCAAAGGGGTCTCTTGTTTATAATTTTATTCTAAAAAAGTATGAGTCACTCTACACAAGATCGGTTCATACAGGATTAGGATATACTATGAGCTATATGCTATCCCAAAGACACATCCAGTTAACTGCTGCTACATGGACACAGGACTGATCTTGTATTCTGGGTATCATACATCATCGGGGTAATTTTGTAATGCACTGGTGAATCAAAGTTATGTTCGGAACGGTGCCCTTGGAGGTGAGGCTGTATAAGCAAAGTGAAATATGCAGTCATGCTTGAAAATCATGTTTGTAGTGTGAAAATTAGAACTTAGTAAGGTAAATTAAAGGCACTATTCAGGATCCTTCCAAAGTTGTAAGTTATCCTTCGCACAACCTTCTTTTTATCAATCAAAAATGACAAAAAAGAAGAAACAGCAGCGTTAAAAGATACAAATCTACATTCAATTACATGTTGTAGCAAGTGTCCGTACGGATAGTAATGACTAAAATATCCGATTTTGACTTTATTATGTTGCTTTCAGTCTTATCACTTGCAGGGTATGTTAGGATAGCTATACTTGTAACAGACCTGCAAAAATCTGATTTTTGATGATTCCAAATTTCTGATCTAACAAATCACTGATAGCACCTTTAAAGTTAGGCAGATCAATTTGTATGAAATATAATAACATGCAGCTGATTTTGTGAGGTTACAGAAAAGCTTGGGTTTGTAAAACATGGTGTATAGCTTTCAAATATTGCACTACAAGACATCAAATTTAAATTGCTATCTTTTAGCTCCCTACAAGTTTCAAACCTGGTTAGAAATAAAAAAAATGCAGATTTCATTTTCATTATTAAGCACCAAAATATGCATTTAATATAGCAGCTGAAATCTCAGATTCATCTTTTACTATTTGACATAAAACACCATGACATTGAAACCTATGTACATAAATAGAAAATGTAACTAAAAAAGGGACAAGTTCTTTTGATTGGTTTTAATCATTCCTCTAGTTTTAATCTTTCCTCTATTTTTTTAAATTTCCCAAAAATAAAGTTCTAACATACAAGTTTTCTTAAAAGATTAAAGGGGCATTTCGTGATCCACAGCCTCGTCCCGCCGACTTACCTAAAAAATGTTGAGATTTTTATATCATCTGAACCGTTACCCTTAGTAATCCACGTGTGCCCAATCTTACGTGCAAATTCAGTCACATCTGTAAGAAATTCGCAATTTTGTATTTCTGTCCGTAAACGGACAGACATTACAGCACAGTAGCCTATGGGACCGTGGGAAACGAGCAATTGCTCATAACCACAAGATCGGGATCAGGTCAAATTTTGAGAATAAGCTTTTCTCAAGGATATCTAGTGATCAGTGAATAAAACAGAAGGTGCTGGAATCATGAAATACACCTTTAAGGTGAATCTTTTGAAATATCTTGACTCTATGCATATAACAAATGAAATCTGCTGTCAATGCACTATTTGCCACATTGTACCTATTAACAAACCAACTTGAAAATAACCAATTATGAGGTGTGTGTGGTCTCAAATTAATCACTAATGACACCAATCTAGGAGGTTAAGTACTGACTGTATAGGAGCACGCAGATGTACTTTGAGTGACCTAACATACCAATATTTTCATATCTGAAGGAACAAAAATCTAAATGGTACATAAGCACATCAGGGGTGTGATTGAGCTTTGTGGAAAAATCCTGAATTTGGTAAAAATTCCTGAAAAACAGCGTAAACCCGACCTAAAATGCTTAGAATTGGGCTGAAATTAAATAAATTTGCGGAAATTTTGAAAATAAAAAATCCTGAAATCAGGGAAAATCCTGAAGAATCACACCCCTGGCACATAGCTTTTTGCTGTGTTAGTTTACCCAATGATTATAAACTTCTGAAATACAACAATTTTGCAGAACATTTTAAAGGGGCATTTCGTGACCCACAACCTCGTCCCCCCGATTTACCTCGAAAAAGTTGAGATTTTTATATCATCTGAACCGTTAGCCTTAGTAATTCATGTGTACCAAATCTTATGTGCAAATTCGGTCGTATCTGTAAGAAATTTGCAATTTTGTATTTCTGTCTGTAAACGGACAGAAATTACAGCACAGTGGCCTATGGGACTGTGGGAAACAAGCATTTGCTCATAACACAAAACTGCAAGCTCGGGATCAACTCAAATTTTGTGAATAGGCTTTTCTCAAGGATATCTAGTGAACCATGAATAAAACAGAGGGTGCTGGAATCACGAAATGCACCTTTAACATAAAATTTGTTAAAAGTATCAATATTTTGCCACTCTAAAGGTATGCACCAAATAGTGATGCCACTGAAAGTAACTTATTTTTCACAGCAAGATATTTTACCAAGTGAAACCAGAACTGATTTTTTATTTAAAAAAAAAAAAAAAAAATTTAATGAGTAAGACCATTGCTAGTAAATTACCTGTAATTAATTTTATTATGGGAAATCAAGAATATCATACAATTTGAATAGAATGAAATTTTAACAGTAATTCAAACCTTGAATACTTTGCGTGGGAAAGGGGGAGGGCTCTTTCCCAAAACGGTGTATGGTATATATCTGCTTTTTGGGGGTGTCTTTTCAAAAACTTTGAAACAGTCAGGTGATCCCCCCATTCCACAAAAGGAAACTCCAACTTGACTTTTGAGTCATTGTTTTAGCTTAAAGTTTTTTATCAAAGCTCTTGCATGCATTTGATTTCCGGTGTGTGTGTTTTGTCAAAATTTTGAGTTCATTTTTTTAGGTAAAGGCTGTAAAATCCCCTCTGTGTGGGAGAATCCTCTTCTCCAACCTCTTGACTTCTGTTTGGGTTAATAATTATGCTATCAGAAATTGGCCTGTCTCTTTTTAATGAGCAAATTAATTCTCTTTAAGTCAGAAAATATGGGGACAGCAGTGAAACAAACACACAAAATATTGATGTACATTTTACTGATCAAAACTGTTTTCACAGATATATAAGTAAAAGAATATTAACAAATGAAAAACAGGAAAGTGGGGGAAGCCTTGTCTCAGCACTGTATGGAACATTACTGAAAAAAGTGGATGTTTTAAATATCGGTGAATTACTGCAATGTCTGATGTGCACTGACATAATGCTTCAATGTGTCAGAGGCTAAGCCTATTGAGACTGGAAAAGTCTTGTGGAACCAAGCTCCATTTAGTCTGTTTACTATAACATGGGATATGCCCTTTGATAAAGTACCATGAATATCAGACATGAGTCTGTATATTTTAAACCTGGAGGGGATCCAGGTCATAATTCCATCCAGAGGTAAATACACTATGGAAGCTTGAGTGTATTTAGTCAAAACCTGAAACATTTCTCACAAATAATAATAATAATACAAGAACTTATAAAGCACCTACTTGCCAAAGGATACTAGGCGCAAAATGTGCAAAAGGTCAGTGGGAAAAGATAGGGGTCAAATTTCCTCTTATACTAAACAAGGTTTACACCAGGGTTGAACTACATTACACATTCAGTTTGAGCTGGCTGTTCTGTTGCATTTAATGTAGACCTAATCATTTAGCATTTTCAGCTGCAGTTTGGACTTTACTTGAGCATTCATTTTAAAGGTCCATGGACATGCTTTAAACATACTTATAATACCACCAAAAATGGTTTCATTCATAGTATGTATTGATATCAATGTAAAATCTGCATGAAGCAGTAATTGAGAAACCGTGTATTTGATAAAAATTGGGCATAATATCATGTGTTTTGGACAAGCTTTCAAAGGAAATTCCAAAATGAAAGTGA
The DNA here is from genome assembly GCA_023653785.1 of Ophioderma brevispina. Classification (NCBI taxonomy): domain Eukaryota; kingdom Metazoa; phylum Echinodermata; class Ophiuroidea; order Amphilepidida; family Ophiodermatidae; genus Ophioderma; species Ophioderma brevispina. The sequence goes on along the minus strand of JAMKCH010084922.1, from coordinate 60,617 downwards.
TTATCGCGCTGACCCAGAAGTGACGTCCGAGTAACAAATACGCGATACGCGTCATGATCGTCATCGTGGAACGGACGTTCGCGTGGCCCAGTTTTCTTGCATACGTACACAGTTGACTTCTCGTGATATGCGTTGTACGTGTTGTATCATAATGGCATAATTTTTCTTGATTTGATGCCTTAAAATTACGATTATAATTCGCTGTATTGTCGACGGCTGCACCAGAGGTGACCGTATAAGGAGAATCAGAACAGAATAGCTTTATTCAAGTTCCCAGACAAAGAAACCGACAAGAAGAGATTATGGGTTTTGTTCGTCCACTAAAAGTAAAACAAGACCAGACTTCGACGCTCCAGGTGTTTCACACAGTAAATTTTCGAAATTTGAATTGATTTAATAATTGTTTAAATAATGATAAATAATAGCTATAGATCACATTTTTTTCGTCGTCATGCAATATGTCATGAAGTCATGCATCGTGTTGATACCTATTGGTGCTGCTGTTATGCAGGGCATTGTGCACGTGTCACGATGTGAGCTTTGTTTACAACTTGTTACTCTGACGTCATTAACAGGGTCAAATCCAACTCCAGCAACTTGATACGTGTTCGTGAAAACAGGAGAAGGCCCTGTCCGATTGGGTATATTTATCCTTGAAATTTAACACTTTCCCGATGTTCACTTTTAAAAATCTGTGTTGCGATATGATCAGGATACTGTTGAGGTACGAAAATGTAAGAAATTAAGAAATGTCTACTCAGCCATGCCCATGGACCTTTAATGGAATATGCCAGACCAATATGGCACTTACTTTAAAACAAGCAGTGATCTTGAAGTGCATAACCTGAGGGGCATGGTGTACACTATAGTGTGTTCACTATAAGATGAATCAGGACTTTTGGTACAATAAGATAATACTTGGGAAGATAAAGATCAAAGCAACCCTAGGGTAAATATACTAGCAGCAACAATGTATTTTGACACAACTTGGAGCCTCTCCTTCAACAAAATGTGTAGAAGTGGCAAAAGAATGGGGCCATGTTCCACCTTACACTGAACAGGGTATAGAGGGGTGTAAGAAGAAATGAATAGGATCAAGATCTACCTAAAATTATTTTAATCATATTTCCCTCTCTAACCTCCATCAACCAATATTATGCTCCTATCCACACCCCTGTCCCCCAGCATAGCCAAGCTGCTTGTCTCCCTAGTCTAATCCATACTCCATGTGGCCTTTATTACACACTGAACGCTAATACCACATGGTTACGGCACATATCAATGATTTGCAAAATCAGAAATCTAAAATTCATCAAAATCAGATTTTTGAGGGTCTTCTGTAACAAGTATGGGTATCCTAACATACCTTACAAGTTATAAGACAAAAACACAACCAAACAAAGGACCAAATCTGGAAGTGTAAGTCATTACGGTCCATACAGACACTACTTACAACACGGAATGAATGAAGATTCATATCTTGAACATGCAAGTTTTCTCTCTGTTGCCAATTTTCATTGAGAAAAAAATAACTTATGTGATTCTTCACTAGCTTCATTAAGCTACTCCTTCAAATCTTTTGAGTGGATCATATCACTGATAGGTATTTAACCATAATCCATGCTTTATCATACAACATTTTGATTGGCCTTTACATTGCATATCATTTGAATAACCAATTGAAATGCAGCTTACAAATGTTTAGGCTTCAATATTCTTTAGCCCTCTACCATTCTTACCATATTACTTTTTGGCTCAAAAACAGGCTAGTGTTGGGAAGAAAAGGAGGCTAACTTTAGACCTGTGTTTAAACCAGGGTTACTCATACAGGAGTGGACCCTTTCTCTAAAATACCATGAATAGGTCATTAAATGGAAGAGGTGACAAAATCCTCATGGATGGGCCGAAACAGCCCATCCATGACAATTTTTCTTACCTGTTACAGACTTTTTATTAGAGTATGTTGAAAGGAAAAAAGTTCCACTCATGTAGGGCTAACCCTGGTTTAAAACCCAAGTCTATAGTTAGACTCCTTTTAGCATACAGCCAATTCCACTGCAAACAATAGACTATTTGACACGATCCTCATAATGCATCTGTGTTGTGCCCATTTCCATACGGGCGGCCAGTGCCTAAAACTATCGTACAGAAAGAACTGTACAAGAAATCATCGGAATAAAAAACAAGCGAGGGGCCACTGATGAAATTCGATGGCCAAAAGGTGGCCATTTCGATACTACCGTGTCCTAATTTCAATGGGGGACACGATAACGAATAAGTCAACCTGTGCAACCATCGAGATAGGTTTTAAGTTTTTAGATATTTGATATTAGCTCTAACCCGTTATGTTTTAGCTGATGAGGCGGTCAAGTTCCCGGATAGAAATTGGCACCTGCACCAAACGGGATGTATTATTGGGATCGTGCAAATCGTCTGTCCGTAAGTAGCAATCAGAGAGTTCTGTTGAAAAACACTGATTGAAACATGAATGACAAAAATAACACGCAAGATATTGAAATATCAAACAGCATAACAGATTTTCAGCAAGCAGGCCCTGACCAGTAGCCATGACAGCATGCATTGAACAAAAAATTCATTGGTTGAATACAATGTAACAGAATTCGGAAAACCCACAATGTGGACAAGTAAATGTTGATAAGTACACAGTGATCACTCATGGCTTCTCTTTAACTGTCAGAGTATATCAGGAACATGATGATAGTGTTGTTGTTGCTGTTGGTCAATGTCTGGCGTGATGCACGTTCTGGTCAAGTACGTTGGGAGTAAAAAAGAGAGCGAGATTAAGGGTAAAATTGCCGACATGATTGGAATGTAAAAGCTTTATAATCTAAAAACCAAAAAAACTGATTGTAATGCACAGCTTAAAGATTGTGAGAAGAGTTTCTGTGATTTCTACTAAGTTCATGAAACAGAGCAACTCGGTCCATTTTGTTCATATTTGATCAAATTGATGAAAATGAGGGCAAGACAGGATTTGGGTAACGGGAATTCAAATGTTTCAAACTAAAGATAAGCCAAAATTCCCTGTGAATGTTTGCTATAATGTTTGCAAACATTAAAATTTAAATTAAATTACATATTTAAAAATTGAGTGTCCGTTTTGATAGAAGAAATTCTAGGTTCTCCTCTTCCCCCATTTTTTGAGGGGTAACCCCATAGATTCTCTCCTTTCTGACATAATTGATTGTCCCTTCAGATGGTTGAAGGTTAGAAAGTCTGGAGGGGCACTTATTAAAGATAGAGCACATAGGAGGCTGGAAATCCACTGTAAACAAAAACAGATTTTAAAAAAAATTAAAAAAAAAACAAGTCGTAACAGTATCCCATTGTAACATAAAAAAATAGGGGCATTCGTGGTACACAGCCTCGTCCCCCCCCCCCGACTTGCCAAAAAACATTTTGCGATTTTTATATCTGAAACGTTAGCCTCAGTATCGATGTGTGCCCAATCTTACGTGAAAATTCGGTCGCTCTGTAAAGTTAATTCGCCAATTGGTATTTTTCTGTCCGTAAAGCGGACAGAAAATTACAGCACAATAGCATATGGGATCGTGGGAAACGAAAGGAATTTGCTCATATCACAAACCCGCAAGACCGAGATCAGCTCAAATTTGAGAATAGCTTGTCTCAAGGATATCTATTGATCAATGATATAAACACAGAAGGTGCTGAAATCATGAAATGCACCTTTAAGTGCAAATAGTTTTATTGAAATAGGAACATGTCATGTCCTTTATTGTTACTTTTGGTATAATGATGCATGATCTTTAGTCAGCAGTTTGGAGTGGGCCTGCTCTCAAGCAGTGAGTTTCTTGGAATACGCTGACCATTTCGACTTTACGGACTATGGAGATGTCTACCATTTCAATGTGTAGAGCTGTTCTATAATTACACAAAAGGCCATAAGGTCTGTGTTACAATAGGCATAACATGACCCACTTACGTGATTCTACCAAATGGCTTCCAACATTCTAAAACCAGATACTGGAGTACTGCAATTAAAATGCAGCAGATTACAATATATGACCTGATGTGAACTATTTATAGCTGGCTCAACATTCCATTTTAAAATATGATTGAACATCTGAGACAAACATCTGGTTTAGCTAATTTGAATATCCGCATGGTTGTTTAAAAAACTGCTTAATAAGCAGTCAATAGGCAGTCATAGGCAGTCGAAGGCATTCAACTGTATAATAATAGTCAAAGCATTTTCAAATAATAGTCTAAGGTCTATACATGTATCATATTCAAATAGGGCCAGTCGATCTTTGAAAAAAAGCAGTCGAAAACAATTAGAAATTAGGCTTCATAGTCAGAATCAAAAATAGTCAGTCCGCATTTGCAAAATTCGGCAGTTGACCATTCAAAATAACATCATATTGAAGGCTTAAATAGGCAGTCAACACCATTTTCATACATGTCCACACATGACCACCAACTGCCATTTCAAATTGCTGGAGGATCATCTGCATTTGCAAGTGCGGGGAGCATTATGGTGGATATTTTTTGTTTCTTTTAAGCAATTTGCTTTAGTTATGTGGTTTGTGGATCACAATTATGTCCTACAGAATTTCCAGGTAAATGTTAATTAAAGTTATAGATGCGCCAAGATGCATACTTGGCTCAAACTATAACCGTTATTTGGTCAAACCTGCTGAAATTTTTTTTAAGAGGAAAACAAATAAAAAAAATATGCATTTAAATTTCTTAGGCCTATTAATCATGTACCAGTTTGTATGATTGTATGTGGCGTATTAGAGCATGTATGTTTGCAAATGTACATACTCTTCAACTTTAAAGTTGCATTCTGTGATCCCTACAGCCTGATCCTCACCCCACCACTTATATTATGTTATATTTCTTCCATAAACATAGAAAAAGCACACATTGTGACAAATATTCTGCTGAAATATAATGCAGAATTGTAATCAACGCGACTGAAGCTTATAAGGCTTGCGCACACCCGTTTGGTGTATAAAGGGACTGATGTTTACCCCTCCTACACCACTTTGGCAGTTAGAATTTTTTTTCCAAAACACGGTCATTGAATGGGTACATCAATATGAGCACATAACAGCTAGGGGAAAAATGATTCTGTTAACGTTGTACCAATTAATTTAAAGATCCTTTTTTGTCTATTGTGTTTTCTCTACTTGATATGACAGCCTGGCACTTGCACGTATGCCTATCAAGTACCGTTGAAACGTGCCCGATTTTGACAGTAGAGCAATACTTATGCATGTTTCAAACCCCTATTCAATATTGTGCTAATTTGATAGTGTAACCATAAAGGCTGTGTTTTATGTGTGTGTTTTTTTATATCTTAATTGAGAATGAAATGGATTTGAGTGCTCAATTTCAGGACGACAATGAGAAAAATACAGCTTTTCACTATCAGATCAAAATAGATGCTACTACAGGTAAATCAGGTGGGGATTCAGGCTTCGAAAACCAGGATTTATTTTAGGGGGGCATTTTTGTCAAAAGGGATCTTTTTTTATCCCATTTGGGGGGGGGAACCGCTAATTTTTTTGCTCGCTCACTCGCAAAATCTATTTTTCTGCTTTTTTTTTTTTAGCTCTTTTAAGGGTTGGAGGGGGGGGGTCCCCCCCTAAATTCGACTGGAGCAGACCAAACGTGGGTTCACAAAATGTACCAAACCGGACTTTTCCCATAAAATTGTTGCCATAATTTAAACATAAATACAGTTATATTTCTTGATGAAATAAAACCCCAGTATTAAAAAGTTACTCCATACTCTTTTAATGGGCAAAAAAGGTTATGATCGCGCTACTGAATGCTTAAATCACGCCGATTTATTTTTATTTTTTGCACAAAATAGTATGCGTAACTGAAAATTATGTGGGGCGAGTGTAGCATAAAACTTTGGGCAAAAATAATTAGTGTTTTTACAAACATGGCATGCAGAAACGTGGAACCCTTATACACTTAAGCGGTACACAGGGATTCAAACAGCTTTTCAAATTGTCATTGTTGAGAAAGAATGAAAAAAAGAGAGGGGGTGAGGTATGTTTTCTTGGGGCTCGCATCCATGGTGCTTCTTCACAGCCCCAGCTGTGTCGGGGGCGCCGGAAGGCGTATCATTCCTGGATGATATGCAGCTGAAGAGTGTAGTGTCTTCCCAGGGAATCCAACTGCTGATCATCTCCGGCCCTGGCCGCCCACTATTCCCCAGGGAGTACAGGGACGCCTGGCATGGTTCCTCGGGCTCTTCCCCCAGGGGTTGAGCCTATGGTGAACACTCCCTGTACCAGTTAGGGTGTTGTGTCGGCTGGCGGTATGCCGGCCTTCAGTACGCCTCTGATCGAGACTTGGCCCGGTATATGCCACCCGCCAGCACCACTATTGCCTCACCGGTGTAACCCCGACCCCTGCTGTGGTCGTTTCTATGCTCCGATCAAGTCGAGTCACGGTGTCGCTTAATGTGACGTGCCTCGGGTATCTTCCGCACTCACTGCTCCCCCTATGGCTGTGTGTACGCCGGCCTCTCGGGGACACCTCATTCACACCCAATGCTACTACGCCAGACCCACACGGGCCTAGTGTGTGGTGAGTGGGGTGCAACCGGGGTGGATCCCGCATCCATCCCAGCTGGCACGGTCATCAGCTTCGACCTGTTAACCTATTGGGGAATTTCAAATTATATAACCCATGGTTTTGATTATGATACTGTACCTGTTTCACACTTATTACCAAGTGGTCTGCAGGTAGCAGTTTTAATGACTTCTAGGATATGCTGTAATTGTCAGGAGCTATGTTCACCCTATTTACGTTTCGTCTTGGCACACAGCGCCGCCGCCCATTGTTGAATCACGGTCAGAAAGTAATTTGAGCCACGGCGACCTGGCAATCTTCACTGCGCTTGGGAGTTCACAAGTTTTCGACGGTAACATGCCAAGTGGCTGACATGTACACAACAACTTGTTATCATATTCGGACCCGGGCAGATAGCGTTGATTCGGATTTTTTGTACCTGGAGATTGCGCAAAATGGCCTATCGTAACGATTTATGCACCAAAATATTCCTAACTACACTGTCTAGTTAGTGACTAGTTTTAATATAGGTTTATTTTTGACAAAAACAAAAGAAAAACTTTAAAATCCGATCCATACAAGCATTTTCTTACCTTATCCGCTGGCTCAATTATCGATTGCTGCTGGCAAGTCATGCCCCACACCAGACAACCAAACACTAGTTAGCCTAGGGGTGTTTTTTGTGCAGGAACCTGTTTCTAACATATCGTCCACCATTGTCATTTCGCGTTATCCAAGGTACCGCGAACCGTTTTTTTTCGTTCCTTGGTCAGCCTTTAACAGCGTTTGCTGCTGGGGAGTCCCATGACGTAGCGCATGTCTAAGAATAGCCGGCCAATTAGCGATGCGGAAATCGGCGCGCTGTGACCGAGCATACAGGCTATTGGAGCGTATGGTGTGATTTCATACTACAGCAATCAAAATTGATCTTTATAATGGACGCTAATATTTCATAGTATTATTCTTTGTCGTCTACATTTCATGTTCTATGTCCAATAAAATGCACTGATGCTACAATGTTCGTTACCTATAAAAAAACAAAAAACTACGCACCCTATAGGCAATCCAGAGTATAGAGCTTCGGAGATGTAAGTTGACTGCTTAAGTGGGCTCCTTGAAGGCAGTCGACTGCTTATTAGGGCTTCGTAGGTAGGCAGTCGACACTTATATAGAGATTCGTAAGCAGTCGACTGCTTATATAGGATTCGTAGGATAGGCAGTCGAATGCTTATATAGAGCTTCGTATGCAGTCCATATGAACGGCTTAGCTAAATTTGCATGTTAACTTGGCTGTGGGAAGACCTAACGACTGCCTATAGACCTTCGAAGGCTTTCGAAAAGGGGCCTAAACATATATCTAACTGAATATGAAGATCTATTTCGACTACTTGAATTGACTGCTGAAAAAGACTGCCTATGCGACTGCTTGTCGACTGACTAGTGAAGGCCTCTTTCGTCGGTAAGGTTAATTGACTCTTAATTTGCCCTCCTTGGGTAACAAATTTGCTTAATTTTACTAAAAAAATGACACACAGGGGCCATTTTTTTACTCGAACAGTGTCACCTGCTGTCGCAGTGTGTGATGGGGACAAAGGTCCACATGAGGCCACCAAGATCACATGAGGGGTCACCAATATGGGGGACACTACCCAAGGATCATTGGTGATGCAGAGTGTCATGAAAATGTGTGCATGTATGTGAGAAAAAGGGAGAATTAGGTTTAGGTTAACATTGGGTTAACATTAGGGTCAATTTTTACCACAGACAGACAGACAGACAGACACACTAGCAAAGCAAAAAACAAATAAATTTTGTTTAATTTCACAAAAAACAAAAACATAAAAAAAAAAAACAACAAAAAAAAAAGGAAAAAAAATCACTGTATTGTGTGTGGGGGTTGGGGGGGTGGGGGGTGGCCAATTGCTCGCATACACACAAAAGGTCCATGGGTTAAATAGACATCTTGGGGCGAAAAATTGTCACATAAAAAAAAAGGGGTCTTTAGGTGACAGTTGTAAAAAACTTTTCAACAAAATAGGGGATCTTTGATTTCAACATCAGGAGCGATCCAGGGAGGGGGTGGAGGGGCGCGTGCGCCTCCGGTAATTCTGCCAAAAACTTGCAAAATCAGCCCATGTTGGAAGCTTTTGGACAAGGTTCAGCCTTTCAGAACCCCACGTAATTTTGACGTTTTTTCAACTCCTGGATTACGCCCCTGAACATGGATGAATGAAAAATGGTGGTCTTAACAACAGACTTACATGCATGTCACCCTCCAAAATGGATATGCCCCCACAGGAACTAATTCAAAGAAACCCAAGTTTATTGTTTTGGTTTCCCCTCCTTAATTGAGCTTGTACCTACAGTAGTGGAACAAACTAGGCTGTCAGATCCTGTAGGCCATACATGAACCTCACAGTACCTTAAGTACAACTAACACTGATGCCTCAGCTGGTACATGTTTTACTTTCATATTTGACTGAAACTTAATACCTACCAAGAAGGAGTTTCTCAATAAAATTCTTAAAACAGGTGCCACATTTGAGTGATGGAGAAGGTTGTCAAAATCCACCCAACCCTCAAAACTTGGGTCATTCAAAAAATGAGGGGGGGGGGGGGGAAAACTGAAGATGTTTTCAACACTAGATCCTAACTAGTCTATTGCTTTCTGGAAATTTGATGGTGGATTTTGTGATCTTCTGTAAAATTTAAAGAGGACGTCTTTTAACATTTGGGCAAGAGTTCATATGTACCCCCTTAAAGTTACATGTAACAAATTCTTTTTTATTTTGCCTTGGGGTGGAGGTATTGTTAGTGCTATGCCAGAAATACAAATCATTTTGTTACTGTAGAATTTTAAAATTGGGTACAGTCAAACTCTTCCAAAATTTGAGTGATTTCTAACACAATGTTACGTGATATGAACTATGTGGTAGCATTTGTCAAATTTTGACATACTTGGGATAAAAGGCAATATCAGTGATTTGCCGAAAGTGTCAAAATATTGAAATTTGCAGAAATAGCTTAAAAGTGCAGGGCGAAGTCTGTTGAATTATCATAAGTTACTTTTTTCCAATGAAAAATTGACAGAAAAGGAAGAAGAAAACGGCGTATTTAAAGATTGACTCTCCATTCAGTTACATGTTGTTGTAAGTGTCGTACGGACAGTAATGACTAAAATATCCAATTTTGTCGTATTAGGTGTTTATGGCTTTAATCATTTGTCAGGATAGTGTAGGCTACCTACATTGTACAGAAATGCAAAAATTTGATTTGATGATTTTTTTGATTTTCTGATTTAGCAACCCACTGATAGAGTCTTTTAAGTTTTTACTAATTATTAATGAAAGAAAAGGTTTTTGTTTTATGTCAAAAGCAAAAATCAGTCCATCAAAAAAATATTGAATAACAACAATGTTGTTTCCTGTTTCTTTGGTGCACCAAAAGATATCACTTTACAATATATCTAAATCTATTTTTTCAAAAATGTGAAATTTGCCTTAAAGGGATCACTTGCATTCCTTAAAGAGGTAACTTCAACAATTTGTCCTGACAATATTCAACTAATTTTTTTAGTTTTTTACTCTTTTCATACTTGTTAAAGTTTTTTATTATTGGTTATGATAAATTTTAAAAGTCAACAATAAAATAAAAAACCAACAAACAACCAAAAATAAAGAAATTAAGTTTTTTTATTTGATATTTTGAAAATATCTTTGGGGCACAAAAAAAAAAGCCTGTATATTGTTGGTTGGGATGGACATTGGTTTAAGGGTCATAATATTAACCATGTGATGTGTTTTATTTTACCTTGGGGGTAAACCTAAGCTTTGTGACATTGGGACAATGCTAAACACATCAGCTGAGGATCATTGTATGACAGAAAAAATTGATGCATAAGGGAATAAAGCGTGTAAACCAGAAGTGCACTCGTTGTTTTGAACATTCATCATAGAAAATCCAATGCAAGGACCTCTTTCAAAAAAAAGGCTCCCACTTGATAATTATTTTCATATATGAAAGAGACCAATATTGCTCAATCAAAATCTTTTACTTGAATCCGAATTACCATTTTAAAATGGTGCACCAAATGCATTTACCAAGGCCCCATAAACAGATGTAAAATTATTACCAGAAACTGTAAAAAATGTTTGTTCATGTTGTAATAACAAACAAAAATGCAGCTAAACTATTTTGTGCAAGGCAAAACACAAAAACAAAGGGGTTTTAATGCTGCTAAGGTTGGGTGATACCCCCTGTGACAATTTTGCCCCCTCATTTAGCCCACCAAGGGAATAATTTGGATTCACTCCATTCCCAATACAGAGCACCACTGTTCGATCCGGAGAGTCGTCATTATTACTTGGTACACAGCTTATCCGAGTATCTCAAAATTGGAAATTGTGTTATCAGCATGTAGAAAATTTAAACCTTATGACATAAGAGCCTGATTAACCTATCCCTAAATGGATTAGACCCATCTAAACTTAAAACCAACCCCAAAAACTGTTCCCACATTTGGGTGTCAACTAGCTTTTATTGCCTAAATGCCCATCAAGGTCACCATCAGAATAGTGACCTGGAGATGAGAAACCTTGTCCTTCCTGGAAGAGCCTTTTGAGGTGTGGGGTGTACACACCGAATGAATGTTCCGCAAAGATCAGCGGAAAAAACTTACCCTAAGAATGAAGACCAATTGTAAATAACCACCATTAAATGTCTGGATTAACTTGAAAAGGAAACCCTTTTTCTTGAAGGACCCTTTTTTGCGATTTGTTTTTTTTTCTGACAGGCATGTGTACCAATATATATTGAGCGATGCTTCCAGAGCCTGATTTACGTTCCATGGTCACACTTGATTGGGCAAGTGATAGGGTTTAGGCTGATAATTTGATCTAATAGGCTATTCCAGGTGAATACACGACACCATGCTATAGAGGGATAACTGGAATTGAGGTATACCGCTTCAATATAGGGTACTGGAGGATCAGTGGTATAACCAGACATTTTTTGGGGGGGGGGCAGTGGGGCAAACACGATTTTGGAAGGGGGGACACACAACAAAACATTTGCAACTTTAGGTAAACCACAGTATGTGTGTTAATACCCTCTCCCTTATTACTTATCCTGATTCATTGAAGGAAAGGGAAAGGATTTCTGAGTGGGGATTTTCCCCTCTCCAGAGGTTACGCCAACTGGAAATGATTTGGTATAGCAAGAGATCAATGAATGGATGCCGTGTGACAGCAATGACAAACACACATTGACTTTTAAAGGTGCAACAAGACATTCCCCATAACAGGTGTTCTTTACTGGGAAAATCCTGCTTTTTGCATGATGTAAAGTTTATATCAAAAATATACCCCTCTGAAAAGATTAAGCTGAGAATTATTTATTTGGCACAAAAATTGTGTGAAATTTCTAATTTCTTCTGGAACAAATAGGAAAGTCCCAAGTTTTACACTGAAATCTAAGAATATAAAATCACCTTTTGACAATTACAAGGTAGAAAATTTATTTGTCCCCCCAAAAAACACTCAGTTGTAAAAAAATGATGGATGCCTTGAAACCTATTGTTGCACCCTTATATGGATGGCATTTACTCAAGTTAAGTTTTGTGTTCCATAGGGTAAGTATAGAATCATCTGCAATAGCCCATTAGACTCAGTTTCTCGTGTTTTTGACCTCGTGATGGGACTACAAAATGGTTGCAATTTCTGACAACTACCTTGGCTACTTTTATTAACCTCCAAGTAATTAAAGCCACTATCAGTGATTCACTTAAAAGGTCAAAACATTGAAATTTTCAAGAAATAGCTTAAAAGTGAAAGTTAAGTCAGTAGAACCCAAAAGTTAGTTTTACAACTAAAAATTCAGAAACTGAAACTGGAATCTCCATTCAGTTGTGAGTAATGTGTGAGAGGAATACAGAAAAATATCTGATTCTGCATTATTAGACTGATTTCAGGATTGGCACTGTAGCGTGATATTACTTCGGATAAGAGTGCAAGACATGATTTTTTGAGTAAGCAAATCAATGACTAGTGCCTTTAAGGCTTTAAACCCAGTCTACAACAATGTAATTACATTTCTAAAAGCACAACACTCCATGACAATTCAATCATACCACAAAATCAGGGTTCCCGCTTAGTAGGATTTGGTGTCAAATGACGAAGAATTTTCACTGGACACAATAAATTCAGATGAGTAACAAAATGAGGGTACACTTAGGACCCCATATTAGAGCCGCGGAAAGGCAAATTTTCGAAACCTCCAAAGGGCAAATGTATAGACAGTCATTTCGGATAAATGCAGCATTCCAAAACAGTGCTTATTGTGGGAAAAAACAAAGTCACAATATGCAATGGCTTGTATACTATTTGTATTGTCTGACAAAAAACAAACTTGTAACATTAAAAATAGAAACATGATACCTCAAAGAGTTTGCCAAATCGCACAATAGAAATAACCCAGGAGCTAGCCACACATTTGAAAAACATCCTCAAGTACAAAAGGTTGCAGTGATTAATATGTTGAAGACTGTCAGGAATCCTGAAACGGATTCGAAGTGCCGCCACGTGCGGCGCCTTACGGAGAGGGGGCCAAAACAAAGGTTGTACAGGGGTCAAATTGTAAATTGATCCATCATGTTCAAACGCACACCATCTATGTGTTTAACCATAAGGTTCAGAACAGGTATAGTTGTAATTGTACAGCGTAAAGTTTCAGAGTATAGGCTAAAACAGCAAACATCAATAGAAAAGGGTCAATTCATTGTACAGGGGTCAAATTTAAAAGTGCTCTGATTGGATAAAAAAATGTGCAAAGTATTGGTGGAGTCATAGGTAAAAATTAAGGAATAGTTTGAAGTGTCTCACAGCTGCTTAAGGAAAAAAAGTAGGGGTAACCAAGAGCAAGCCCCATTGAATGCCAAGGCGTGACCTTATGATGCCCCCTAATGCGGAAATACGCATTTAAGACAGTCCAAAACGATTCCTTATTTTAATCCTATGAACTCACCAATATGAATTTGCACCTATTTTTACCTAAAGCGGAGCAACTTTAAGATTGGACCCCTGTACAACTGAAATTGACCCTTATATTGATTTTGCTGTTTTTGCCTATAAACTCTGAAAACTTTAAAGCGTACACCTTACAACTATACCCTTTTCATGAATCCTTATGGTTAAACACATAAGATGGTATGCTGTCAACATGAATTGATCAATTTACAAATTTGACCCTGTACAAACTTTTGTTTTGGCCCCCTCTCCTGGAAGGGCACCACTTGCGGCCTTTAAGAATCACGTTCAGGGGTCCGGTCAGTCTGTAAAAATTTAATCACTTCCACCTTTGGAATTGAGATTGTACAAAGGTGTGCTAGCTCAGGGCTAAAATCAGGAAATCTTATCGCACCAGTATTGGGAAAATGATAAGTTCTGATTAGTAGTAACCATTAGAAGGCTGGTATCGGGCCACAAAATATCCACGGGACCATGGAAATATGGGGTCCAGTGGACTTCAAGTTAAAAAACTAAGTGGGAAACCCTGCACAATAATTTCCAACTATGAGCCCATTACAAACAATAATAACACCACCACCACACCAATAGAGTACCTTAGAAAACTGCTAATAATTATTTTATACTAGGACCTTGGCTATAAAACAGTTCACATAAAAATATATGACTATGATATTATAGGGGTAGTATCCGACATGTAATGTTTCAAATTAAAATTATGACTTTACACGTTCAATGATTTATGAAATACCCTCAGGCAATCTCAATGACTATGGGATGCATAGATAACCATATTTTATTTACAGATTTTTTATAGTAATTAAGGATTCTCGTGACACGGTTCCTTGAGCATTGCTGAGGGGACAGTAATGTCCAAAATGATCGTTGGCATGTATCCGATCTTGTGATCCAAGGGCTTATTACGTACTTTTAAAGGGACAGAACCAAGATTTTACCAGAAGTGGTCAAAATTTTGGTTCTGAACCTACTATTGTCGCATGTACCCATGAAAGATTAGGTAAAGGATGTTTGGTTTGGAAGTATGAGCAAAAATATGCCCCCATTTTTGGTCGACACATATAATTACACATTACTCTATTGGCTTACCAAATCACCTGTGGTGAAATACGGGGCAAAACTTTACGCAGATGGGTTTGTGGGGAAGCCATTCTATTAAGCTGAAAACTTTAAATTACTTAATTAGGGTTCATACCCTTACAACAGCTATAGAATTTTATGTTACAGAGCTTCTATTTGGATATAATGCCACTCAATAATGTTCAAGAAGTATGGCACATACGTATCCTTAATTCCTACAATACATTTGACCTTTACTTTGATACAAGGAGTTATCATTACAAAAGAAATTTATGCCAACTCTTTAACATTTAATGCTAAATATGAACCATAATTTTAGACAAAGGTATGCAATTTTGTGAATTTTCAAATCAATTTTCATATCATTATGTAATGTACTGACTGAATGAAAATGCTAAAAACTTATTTGAATTGAATCAATATGAAGTAAAATTATCATAAAATACACAATATGCAACTTTTAATCCAAAACTTTGCTTCAAATAAAGTTATTTTTTCTTAAAAATTTTGTTTGCATTAATCAGAGTCCCCATAGGATTTTTTTTCTCAATTTTTATGTGTTTTCCTAGTCTTTTTCTAAGCAATTTTTGGACTCCTTGATCATTCATCTTGAATATAACGATTATGTCAAAGACACTCACAAAATTTAACATTTTTTTTTAAGCGTAAATTCGAGGATTTTTATCCATTTAAAAAAATCCAGATGTTTTCCAGGTCTAAAAAAATATTTCTATTTTCCAGGATTCGAGGTTAATTTGGAAACACACATTTACACTTCCTCCTACAAAAATATCAAGTAAAGGTAAACAATGAAAATTAAAAACCTTAAAAAGCTTCTCATAACCGTAATTCAGAAACACACGTTTACACTTCATGAAGATATTTTGTGCATCTTTTCAAAAGACTTTGCTGTTTCTGGCTATTTTAAGGCATACATAAGAAGTCCCTAACCCAAAAAAGGGGGACAAAAGAGGCAAGTAAGTGCCTGCAAACAATGCTTTTCCTACATGTACCAGGCACTTAACTGCCTCCTTTCTGCACCTTTCTGGGCAGGGACCTTCAGCTATCAGCCTTTCCTGAGGCCTATGTTAATCTATTTACAGTCTGGAATGTATACCTTCAAACATCCACATCAAAACTAATAAGCTTACATAATTTCAATAAAATAACCATGAAACTTCAAATATTGAAATAACTGAAAACAATGAAGCTTGCTTGTACAAAGCTTTGATATACAACATGTACATGAATACTCAGCTAATATTTTGTGTGATAAAGACCTATGATGTGACTTTCATCAATTTTTAATACAGTTACTGCATGGAAAGACCACTGCATTTATTTATAGCAGTGTTACCTCAAATTGGAAGATGCCCCTTGATCTAGAAACATCCAAATTTTCACATGCTTTGAAAAAAATAATTTATTACATATATTATTTGTAAAAACACCATCCTCCAAATAATACTCTCACGCAAATGCATAAAAATACTGCAAGTTAAAACTGGCAAGTTCCACAATTTAATTTGGCAAAAATTCCATGTTCACCTATCGGTTTTGCATAGTGTAGTGAATGTAATACTGAAGAGTTTTACTTTAAATTTGTCTTTCTACATAGCCTTTCATGAAGGCATTGAGCTTTATTTCTTATTTGCTACAGTCTCTGTATATGATGTGGTATTTTTTTTTTTTTTTTTTTTTACAAAGCTTTGATATACAACATGTACATGAATACTCAGCTAATATTTTGTGTGATAAAGACCTATGATGTGACTTTCATCAATTTTTAATACAGTTACTGCATGGAAAGACCACTGCATTTATTTCTAGCAGTGTTACCTCAAATTGGAAGATGCCCCTTGATCTAAAACATCCAAATTTTCACATGCTTTGAAAAAAATAATTTATTACATATATTATTTGTAAAAACACCATCCTCCAAATAATACTCTCACGCAAATGCATAAAAATACTGCAAGTTAAAACTGGCAAGTTCCACAATTTAATTTGGCAAAAATTCCATGTTCACCTATCGGTTTCTCCTTTCAATATATGCAAAGTTAGCATCAAATGACTTGGAAGCAAATTAATAAAGTAAATGAGCTTTCCTAAACCTGCTGGATGGGAATTTAAGTTACAAAAGAAATATAAATTTTTACGGGGGTGGAGTGCAAGCAAATTGTACACAACTTAAAAAAAAAAATCTACTGATATCTACTCTTATAATACACACACCACAATATTTGCATTCCACAGACTATTCCTACTATAGGCAATAACAGCTCAAGAGTTGTCATAATACTTTACTTTGCTTAGCACTAAGCTTTGGCAATTTTGACTAGCCAAGGGTTCTTAAATATCCAGCATTGCCCAAGCCTATTTAGCACCATAAAACATTTTCAAAAAGAAAATTATGAATATTAAAGTTTTGCATAGTGTAGTGATGTAATAGCGAGAAGTTTTACTTTAATTTGTCTTTCTCACATAGCCCTTTCATGAAGGCATTGTAAGCTTTTATTTCTTATTTGCTACAGTCCTCTGTATCTGATGGTGGTATAGCACCGCTCGTCATGGTGAGTCCTGCTTGCACCTCGCCTTTCTGCATTTATTTCTTATTTGTTTTTCTTTATTTTTCCATGATAATCATCATAAGTAACACATTAAGTGAAAAAATGTGTTTTTGTTTTTTTTGCAACCTATATGTTCTCGCCACCCGTAGAGCAACGTCGACATTGCAAATATAGAGTCCTTACACCTTCAGCTTTCAGAAAATGTATGGTTTTACTATAGTGTTGTACATCATTTTATGCAGCTTCAATACAGAAACTTGATGGATTTACTTGATTTTCCATAATGTAACGCTAGGGTGTCCCACTATAGACACATGATCTTAAAAGAAAGCATGTGATCCATACCTTCATCAAGGCGTTGCGAGGTGGTATAGCACCCGCTCATGGTGAGTCCTGTGCATCGCCTTTGGGCATTTTGTTTTTCTTTATTTTTCGGGATAATTCTTCGTA
Organism: Ophioderma brevispina; assembly: GCA_023653785.1. Taxonomy (NCBI): domain Eukaryota; kingdom Metazoa; phylum Echinodermata; class Ophiuroidea; order Amphilepidida; family Ophiodermatidae; genus Ophioderma; species Ophioderma brevispina. The sequence goes on along the minus strand of JAMKCH010084922.1, from coordinate 42,898 downwards.
ACTTTCCTGGCAATTGATTGGGCAATACTTAGTAATGGCACCGTGTGAATACATTGCGGTCAAACAAATGTGATAATACTGTCTGGCATCGTTTTATGTTACTGTCGGGCATTCGTATTGTGGATAAAGAAAAGGTTTGGTTTGCAGGTAATGTTGGCATGAGCAATTAATTAGTAGACCTGTACAAATCCCCATATGAATAACCACAAAATAATTTGATTGACACATTATGCTTGCACACAAGTATGCCTATTTGCGCAAAGATGCCTCGCTCCACTCGGTCGAGGGCTCACCCTTGACACACGCCTCCGGCGATCCCGAAATGGTTGATGGACCAAATTTTGAGGAGTCTTTGACAAAGACTACTTTCTACATCACATAACAACCTTGAATACTTCACTAACTTGGCCTTTGTTGTTAGATTCAAGATTTAGGAGTTTGTAGCTCTAAACTGGGTTTACACAAATTCCAGCCACAGTTAAGATTATGTGTCAAAAACACATTTATAAAAGCTGCAAATGAAAAATGCCTGCAGTAAAGATTATGCTAGCATTGCAATCATCTTTTAAAATACCTAATATCGATGGTCCGAGTCGTAGGTTCTACACCACGACCGTAGCTTAAGACTTGAAACTACCAACCCACATATAGCATACTGTACATATTGAGTCTAAAGACTTAAACATCACATTTTATCACATCTATGTTCGACCTTTTATCAATCAAAAACATGTTTTTGGTAATAATTGTATATAGAACCACACCCATGGAAAGTTTCCAGTGTCTCTACTCTCCAAAAAAGGTCAGCAATAGTCCACAATGATTTTGCCTGTGGGACGAGAAATTTGAGTACGAGAAGCAGCCCTTGGATTTTTATGAAATGTTTTCATCTCATAACAAACAAATAATGCATGTGTGTAAGTCAGCTACTGCACACAAACCTTTTAAAGGTGCATGTTCTGATTCCCCCCCCCAATTTACGCGGAAGTATTATCGATTTTGATATCAGATATTTTTGTCATTGTTGGAGCGAAATTTGAGTCCTCAAATCCATTTCATTCCTAAGACATAAAAAAAACATTTTAATGGTTAACCATCAATAATTGGCATAGTATTGAATAGGGCTTTGCAATATATGCATTATTGCTTCTACCATCAAAACTGCAAGTTTGTTTCCCACGTAACTTGATCAGGCATATGTGCAAGTGTCAGGCTCTCATATCAAGCAGAGAACACAATACACATAAACAGAACATGCACCTTTAATAGCCTCAAAATATACTCCATGTTATGCTTATAGCGCACAATTTTCAGCCAGATGTTTCACATCAAGCTTTTAATTGCCATTTGCGGTCGAATTCCACACTTATTCCTGCCTACACACTATTCCTGCCTACAATATCTCACCCGTGGACTAATTTACTGGGTTAAATACAGGCTATAATTAGTGGACAGAGTTGTTAAATGAATACAGCTGCAGTTACTCTCTGAATAAGCACTATCCAATTATAAAATTAGCAGGATAATTTCTAACTTATGGGGGAGAAGTGAGTGTCAAGAGAAAGAAATTTCTTCTTGATTTCTATAGACGGCCGGCCATTACAGCAAAGAGTGCTCAGAAAAAGTTTTGACGGCGTTGTTTGTTACAAACATCCAACCATGTGGATTTGAATCCTCATGGGACATACAATAGCGTATGGGGTGTTGGCCATTCTAATTTTTAAATTTTAGGGTAAAAAATGGCCAAAAAGGTCAAAATTGTCCAAAAAGAGGTAAATCAGTCGAAATGCATTCCTTTCTTCAAGTAATCTATCATAACATGTCAATTTACCTTCAAAGGAGTCATATTTAAGTGAATATAATGGAAGTCATTCCAATTTATAATTTGTGGGGTCAAAATGGCCAAAAAAGGTCAAAATGGTCCAAAAAATAGGTAAATCAGTCGAAATGCATTCCTTTCTTAAAATAATCTATCAGGACATGTCCATTTACCTTCAAAGGAGTCATATTTAGGTGAATATAATGGAAGCAATTCCGATTTATAAATTTTGGGGTCAAAATGGCCAAAAAAGGTCAAAATAGTCCAAAAATAGGTAATTCAATTATATTGCCTTCTTTTCTCAAGCTGTTTCATCAGAACAAGTGCGTGTACATCCCAAGGGAACACAAATGAGCGGATTGAGTGCTAGCCATCTGAATTTGCATATTTTGGGGTCAAATTGGCCAAAAAACATCAAAACTGTCCCAAAAATCCATAAATGAGCCAAAATGCCTTCCTTCTCAACAATCATAATGGGAATATGTAAAGTTTTCTCCCCAAAGAACTATAATTAACTGAATAGAGTGGTAGTCAATTCAATTGACATGTTGTAGGGTCAAAATGGCCAAACGAGTTCAAATTTGTCCAAAATTAGGTCAAAATGGCTAAACAAGTTCAAATTTGTCCAAAAATAATAAATTAGTTATTACAATCTCTTTTCTCAAAATAGCCTAACCCTAACACCACCAAACACCAATATAACTCAATGAGCTAAGGCTAGAAAATGCACTAAGTCCAAAAAGATGCGATGACGTCATCGCACCAACACTCATATGGTCACGAAATCGCTGGCCAGGCCAGCGACTCCCTCGTGGCTTGCCATGCCTGGTCATATGGAATGGTGGGCCCACTCCCTCGTGGCTTGCCATGCCTGGTCATATGGAACGGTGGGCCGGAGGCCCCGGGTTCGAATCCCGCCCCCGATGTCCAAGTTGCTTTAGCTTCTATCCCTTTACCCCTTCCCTTCCTTTCTGGAGAAACCAAAAGGCAGCTAGGGTTAGAGGAACATAATTCATTTACTTCCCAGGCACAGTGATTAATTAAATAAAGTGCTAGCCTTTTAAATGAACACATTTTGGGGTTAAATGTCCAAAAGGGTAAAAATGTCAAAATATGGTAAAACAGTCATAATTGGCTCTTTTCTAAAATACTCAATGGAATATAATTAGGTGGATACAGTGCCAGGTATTCCAATTTACCCATTTTGGAGTCACATTGGGCTGAGGATCAAAATGAACTCAAGATTGGAGGGGGAATCTCAAGATTTGTGGTCAATATGGTAAAAAAAAATATCAAAAACTATGATTGATAAATGTAATGCATCAATAGTTGTCCTTAAGGTTTATTGTTATCCATTAAATTTACATCCCTCAGTAAATTAGAGTATTGGCTATTCCAATTCTCAGATTTGATGGAAATTTACCACAAATGGGTAAATTAGCTCTATTGCCCTATTTGTCAAAATTGTTAATCAAGCCATAGTTCACATCACCAGAGTGCATTAAAGTTGAAAATGTGTTGGCCATTATAATGCACTTTTCTTGGAGGGAGCAAAGAAATCAAAGAAATTAAAAGTTGTTAAAATTGTTATTATTAATGCCCTCCTTTACGGTTACTCATAGTGGTATGATACACGAATGAAAAAAATACTAAGAACACATTCTATAAAGCACCCGATGTTTATTATTTTGTTTTCAGTGGATAGCTATGGTCCTCTTTCCATTGATATCAAAATAAGTACCAACATACCTAGTATGGCGTCAGAATGACGTCATCAAGTCCTCGAGTCTGCAAAATTGGTCCCCGAAATTGGTATTTTCCACAGAAAATCTATAGGTGAAAATCCAATTTTGCGCTAAAAAAGTTAGGAATATCGGATTTATTTTCAATGATGACAGATGGCTTTTTTTCTATAAACATAGAGTTTTAGAGTTAGCCTAAGCTGTGCATAATATTTAAAAAAAGGCACCATAAATTACCTCGGGTGGCAACCACCCCCTTACCCTTCAACTTTGACGGCATACCCTAACCACTGTGAAGGTACCGTCTTCACATTTTTTTCGCTAAAATGACCAGAAAGGATGAGAGAATGATTACCTAAAAGCTTTTTATGAAAGCTTTTGGTATTGTAGCGCAGTTGAATATTTTAATTTTGTTAGGTTCAATCAACGGGTCAGAATGATCATTTTGTAAAGAAAGAACAGTCACTGTTCCAATTTGGCGGCATATTCAGTTATGGTTTAAATGGTCCAAAATGTCACTTCTCCTACATGGTTGAGCAAAATAATTAAAGGGTTCTTGTGCATTAAGCCTATTTCATTATTTAATGCTTAAATCCACTGGGCCTGTGAATCCACCCAGAACGGGAGAAGCATGATGGATATTTTTTACCTGTTAATATTGATCAAACTCAGGTCCAAATTTAAAACAAGAGCATCCTACCCTCAGATCCTTGATAGATCACAGTGTATAACACATAATACTTCTTTCTTTAACTTACAAAAAGCCTTGTGAGTAGCCTATAATAAATTCTCGTGGAATAAAAATGATTTACAATTTCCAAATGAGAACCAGATATAGAGGAGAAATATCAATTTGCATATCAAAAATTCAAGGTATAAAACTAATTTTAACATGTATGTGGTCATTTGTGTTTATCAAAATGCAAATAAGTTCAAAGAACATTATTATTATTGTGATTATTGATTTTATTTTTATTCAATATCTAAGTTCGGCTATTCTAATGTATTGCCCTAAGAAATATATGTTACAATATTAAGATGCAGTTTAAAATCTCATTAAAAAAGTAATTTAGCTGATTATAAATGTCCATTTAAACTTAACTAGAAAAATCAACACCCTGGCCCTAACAACTATTTTTAAATATTCAATAGAAATCTATATAAATTCACAGGGTAATGATTAAAAATATGGACAAAGTCACACATTTTATCAATTGGTTTCCCATTTTGATTTTGATCAATTTTGGGAAAATTTAAAATTTCGTGTCCCATTTCGACTCCACAATCTATGACTGGCTGGCAGTCTATATACCATGTTTACTTAATTATATCCCGTGGGATGTAAATGCATATTCTTTTGACCTACTGTGCAAAAAGACATAATGTAAGAGTAAGACAAAGTGATGCGTTTCGTTATCTCACCCATTTTAATTGATTTTGATCAGTTTTTGGATGAATTTTGTCCCATTTATTCCATTTTATCTCAGAAATCTATAATGTTAAAGACACTATCAGTGATTTGCTAAATCAGCAAATCGAAAAAATCATCAAAAATCAGATTTTAGCATGTACGTAACAAGTACAGGTATCCTAACATACCCTGCAAATGATAAGACCAGAAGCATCCTAATAAGGACAGAATCGGAAATTTTAGTCATTACTGTCCGAACGGACATTTACTACAACACGTAATTGAATGGGGAATCGTATCTTGGAACACTGCCGTTTTCTTCCTTTTCTTTCAATTCTGCAGCTGGAAAAGGTAACTTATGAGAATTCTACAGACTTATCCTTCACTTTGAAGCTATTCATGCAAATTTCAAATATTTTTCAAATCACTGATAGTGTCTTTAAATAGCTAGCACTCTTTTCACTTGATGAAAAGGCAAACACTTATATGACCTACTTTGAAAAGAGAGCATTATAATAGATTTGGCCATTTCAACCCAAAATCTGTCAATTAAGCCAACTAGCTTTCTATTCACTTAATGACACCTTTGGGTGTAAGTGATTTGATTTTTTTTTTTTTTTTTTTTAATTTAAAATTTCGTGTCCCATTTCGACTCCACAATCTATGACTGGCTGGCAGTCTATATACCATGTTTACTTAATTATATCCCGTGGGATGTAAATGCATATTCTTTTGACCTACTGTGCAAAAAAGAAGACATAATGTAAGAGTAAGACAAAGTGATGCGTTTCGTTATCTCACCCATTTTAATTGATTTTGATCAGTTTTTGGATGAATTTTGTCCCATTTATTCCATTTTATCTCAGAAATCTATAATGTTAAATAGCTAGCACTCTTTTCACTTGATGAAAAGGCAAACACTTATATGACCTACTTTGAAAAGAGAGCATTATAATAGATTTGGCCATTTCAACCCAAAATCTGTCAATTAAGCCAACTAGCTTTCTATTCACTTAATGACACCTTTGGGTGTAAGTGATTTGACAATTTTGGAACAATTTTGACCTTATTTTGGTCACTTTGATCTAAAAATATGAAAACTAGAATGACAAGCACTAAAGCTACTTTTTGATGTTTCCTTGAGATGTAACGGCAAATGTTTCCTTGAAAATGTTTGTGAAACGAAGGTATTGGGACTGAGGTATCCATTTTGGCCAATTTTACCCCAAAATCTAGCGGAATGGCTTCCATTTTATCGAATTAAATATGACTCCTTTGAAGGTGAAGGGACATGCTCTAATCAATTATTTTAAGAAATGAATGTACTTCGACTCTGATTAAACCTATTTTTGACAATTGACCTTGTTTCCATTTAGACCCAGAAATTCACATAAATAGGGAAGGCTCCATATGCAATCATTATAATAGACTCCTTTGAAGGTAAATGGAAAATGTTGTAGATTATTTTAAGAAACGAATGCATTTCGACTGATTTGCCTATTTTTGGACAATTTTTACCTTTTTTGGCCATTGTTGACCCCCAAATTTAAAAATTGAAATATTTCCATTTTATCCACTTAAATATGACTCATTGAAGGTAAATGAACATGTTTCTGATCGATTATTTTAAGAAGGAATGTATTTTTTTTATTTTTTTTAATATAATTTTTAATGTTGACTTTTTTGGCATTTTGACTCCAAAATTTATAAATTGGATGACTTCTATTATATTCACTTAAAATGACTCCTTTGAAGGTAAATGGACATGATTTGATAGATTATTTGAAGAAAGGAATGCATTCGACTGATTTACCTATTTTTGGACAATTTTGACTTTTTTGGCCATTTTGACTCCAGAAAATTTATAAATTGGAATGACTTCCGTTATATTCACTTAAAATAGCCTCCTTTGAAGGTAAAATTGAATGTTCGGATAGATTATTTGAAGAAGGAGTGCATTTCGCTGATTTACCTATTTTTGGAACAATTTTGACCTTTTTGGCCATTTTTTTTACCCTAAAATAAAAAATGTAGAAAGGCCAACCCCCCATACGTTGATGTAAATCCCATGGTGGTATGAACCACTAGGTGGACCTTTGTAACAAACAACGCCGTCAAAGGTCATATTTTGCGTCCTTTGGCCGGCCGTTCTACTACATTTTTATGGATTTTGCTATCAATTTTTTAGAGCCCAGGAGGCCTAAATATCTACAAGGTTTTATTACAACCACAAGGTCTTCTTGAAGTTAAAAAGTGTGCCTTCCTGCCTATTGCCCTGCCAGTGAATGAGATGTTTTCTTTTGATGACATCTACAAAAGGCAATCTTCCTAAATCAGGGGTGTGATGAGTTTGTGGAAAAATCTTGATTTGGTAAAAAAATCCTGAACCTCTCTCTGTTTTCTTTTTTTCCCCAGCCATCCTCTACTGTTCTCTTCCTCCCCTTTCCTTATCCTGTCCTAGAAACAACAGCATAAAAGTGACCTAAAAAGCTTAAAATCATGCTGAAATTAAGTTGAGACATTTTTAACATTAAAAATCCTGAAATCAGGAAAAATCCTGAAGAACCACAGCCCTGATAAATAGACAACAACTTAGGTCAATAGTGCATAAGCAAAAACAAATATAAATAAAATATACAGGACAAGCTGCTATTTTACCAATCTCGCGATCCGCTTTTTTGTTCCCAAAACTCTAAAATTTTGGACCGACTACCCAGGGACTTGCTTCCTAGCACCGTAGATTATCACGCAACTTGCCACACCATTAGAAAAACAATCAAAGTCTTTCCACTATAGCAGGTGACACAAAAAGAAAAATGTCTGGATGCCACTAGTACTATTTGATGATATCTTGCTTGAAATGAATAACTAATACCAGATGGTCCTACAACACTTAAAAGCACCTTGAAAATTTGACAATAATAATTAAAGCAATAATAGCAAATTTTTTGAAGAGTGGCCCCAATTTTTCAAAAATTTTGAGATTTTTACATGGTTGCATTGTTAACTGGCTAGTAAACTACAAGTATACCTATGAATGGTTAAGCTTGAAAATCTCTATGTGTCGCAAACGAAGGAATTTTGTAATTAGAATAATATCGGAGATCTCCGATAATAATTCAACAGCTGCTGGAAACGGCCTTCCAATATGAAACTGCTGGGAAATAGCGCCATGTACGTGTCTACGCTCTCTATTAGTTGTTTTATTGGTTCAGGCAAGTTTGATGTCATTTTCTTTGAGGTGGCACATTTCATCATGGACGGACATAAACTTTGCATTTCCAGCTCTGCCATTTAGTACAATCTGGGATCCCAATTCTAATTTCAAAATCAATTATTTTATGATAAATACGCATTTTCGAGCATTCTCATTCGCAGGTATTGTTTCCTAGACCATTACCAACATAACTATGCAAAAATATCAAATTTTTAAAATGAGGGGAGCTCTTCAAAAATGTGCTGTTATTGCTTTAATACCCTCCTTTGCATATTCTATTCTACTCTGGCAAATCACCCATATCTCCTCTTGACCTCTGCATTCGCTCATCAATGCTATCTTTAAGTAGACGCACCTCGGACGACCTGATGGGTTCCGCTTCCAAGTAGCTCATATCTTTCTTTATCGTTGACATCACTTCTTCTAAGAACTGGGAACATAAAACAACAGAAAAGAAGTCCCTTTTTCCTATTTTTGGTAATATAATTTATCACTTCAAGCAATTTTGCTCAATGTATTGTAGGAATGTACACCATACAGATGTCGGATACTACCCATATATAGTCACAAATCAGAATTTAAAACAGCATTGTAACAAAATATCTACCTCTATTCTAATCACCTAACTACATCCACATATCTAATGAAAGAAAAGAGGAATGGCAGAAATACCAACATAGATATACTCAATGATGTAATGATATTTTCAGCCACCTCAAGTTTAGCACCAATAGGAAGTTGAATGATGGAGATTTTTATTATGAGGAAATTGGTTTGTAATTATTCTAATTACTATCATATAGAAAAATAGAATCCAACCGCCAGCTGGCAGCCATATGTTCAGCTTTGTAAATAAGTAAAGGGATTTCAGCTCTCAGAGAAATAGCCATCAAGTCGTCCCCCCCCCATCAAAACAAGAATAGCCATGTTCAAACTGCCACGAAACTCCAAGGGTTTAAAACTCTGGAGGTGAAAAATTTAAATCCATTCATTTTACTTTATTCCAAGTTGTGTCCACACAATGCGAAACTATGAAATCACCCCCCCCCCCCCCCCCCCCCCCCCCCCCCCCGACCATTCTCCTCTGCTTGTCATATCAAAGTGTAGGACCGGAGTCCAAACCATACAGGAAGCCTTTAAAAAAAACAAAACATACAGGACAGCCTCTGGCTGCTTTCTAACGTGATATTCAAATACAGGAATTTGTCAACAAAGATGACTTTGCAAGGTCACCCCTGCTCCTATCCTCACGCTGTCAACATGGGCACCCCATTAACACTCCAGAGTGTTATTGGAATTTGTGCTTAACCCAAGGGTTTTTTAGGGGGATAAAATCCCGCTAGACCCCAATTATCAATAAACCACTTCCGGAATTATAACTCGAATCACGTCCACACGGCAAAAACCGATCGACACTCCAGAGTTTTGAAACTCTAAGTTTCAGCCTCCATGTAGCCGTACCTTATTTTCAGCCAGTGATGGCCAAAAGCATTGTCCAAAGTGTACACTGCCAATTGATCAGTATAAGCAGGTGGTCTTTCACGTTCACAACTTGAGGGGATCAACAGGGGATTATCTCTACCAATCATCCTTAATCCCCAAGATATTTAGGTCATTTTTGACACCCCATTATTTCAGCTCCTTCAGTACATTTACATTCTTCAACCAACTGCAGGCTAAATGTAAGTAATGCGCCATTTTATAGTAAAATGAAAACATCCATTTGACTCACTTTGGCAAATTAACCCTTCTCTTCATAATGATAATGAGCTCCCTTTAGGTTAAAGCATTTCTTCAACTATAGTATTTTACACTATTTTATGTGCACTAGCATGCAAACATGCATAAAATCACTAATCTACTAAATGTGATGAAGTGATTTCAAAAAATAAACTGTTATTGACCACGCAAGGCCACAGGTATAGCCACAGGGGTGGATCCAGTAATTTTCAGGTGGGGTCACTATTCACTTGCCGACACAATTTGTAAAATTTTCCGGCATGTTGTTCATAAACCTTATATCTACAAGTTGCATGATTAACACCAACATGCCACATTTATTGTAATAGCACAATGACAAGAATACAATAATAGCTGTAAACAAAAATCTGAGATATAATGCGCCCAGCGAGACCTAATGTGCAACGTACAACAGTGGCAAACGATGCCTTCAAATTCTGAGCGAATTTACCCCCCCCCCCACACACCACCACCCCAGTCTCAATTGTTCCAAATACTGGTTACTAATAGAAGGGGTTTTATCTCCTACAAATATAATACTACTTTTCAAAACTGATATAAAACATGCATTCTTTCTACAAAAATAACTACCAATAAGCTGAGTTGTTATTACTAAACTATGCTCAAAATGGCAAGATCTAGCAAATATACTTTCAATTTGTTAAAGGTGAATAAAAACAGCATTATTATTCTGTAAATAATTGATCTGGGAAAGGTCAGTTTATTCTCCCCATGGTCTGGGTTAATTTTAAAACTTGCGCATTTTGATACCTCTTATCATGATACAATATGTGTGGATTATGATCACTTGGATTTTCCCAATATTCACGGAAAATTTCTCTTAAAGATATATTCTCTATTTAAAGGTGTAATTTGCAACTTCTGAATTTCCTCAGTTAGTCATGCGAATGTTTGTAACTTGTGCAAATTAAGTCATATTGTAACAAACATGGTATCATGGTGTATTGAGCCAAGTTATGCATCATTGATTTTAAAGTTTTAGAGTTAATTGGTCAAAAAATCACAAACTTCTCGGACACACAGCAAAATGTTAAAAAACAAAATATTACTTGGTTTGCAACATCTAAGGTACAAATATAGTCATGGGATGGAAGAACATGCATTTTGTGTAACATGGCATGGACCTATTTTCCACAAAATTGGTTAAAAGATTTTCTCACACCACAATTTTGTTGGACTGGGCCAAGGAGAATGGACTGATTGACATGGTAATAGCAGTCAACAGAGAAGTAAAGACTAAAGAACTAAAGGCCCCAAAAAAAATCTTCACTAAAAGTGGGTTTTGGGTGTAAGAAAAATGGTATACCGGGGCCATTCTCCTCATTGGAAGTGACCAAAGCATTTTTGGACGCGCACCTTTGTAAAGGCTGCGTGTGCAGAAAACGTTGATGTGGTTTCATGCATGTTTACATTGTGAATTGTAGCCGAAGTATACCACTAGGGCTCACACACAGAAGAATTACAAAAATAATCATCACAAGTTAAACAAAAATATTGTGATACTAATTGCAATCACTCCAATGAAAGTACAACTTTGGCCTATTTGTGCATGGACGCTATAGAGTCTTGACATGCAACAACAACCTTTTTCGTTTTTGTTCCATTTTTCTTCTTCATCCTCTCCATTCTTATAACCCCGATACCATAATCCAGTACCATAACCATTTTGATGATGTCCTTCAAATCCAGGCTCATTTATACCACTTGCTCTTGCTTCGCTGAGGATTCTTCCTTCTCTTCCCCTTTTCTGACTTCCCATATGGTACCTCAACATCATTGTGATCATAAGGTTTTAAAAGGTCATGGTCATTATTAACGTCAGTTTTGTCAAGTTTCCACACCTATTATCTTAAACATTTCCCTCTTTTGTTTGTCCCTCGCTATTTACTTCTTTATCTACTCTTCTGCAAGCCTTATCCCCACCTTCATCACCCTCATCATCATCCCCCCCCGCATCTCATCCCCCTCATCTACATCTATTTCATCATCATCATCATCATCATCATTTACCTCTTCGTCTTCCTCCCCCCAGAACTCATTCTTGGCAAACTCCAGCATTTCCGTCTCCAGCTCGAGCTGGCTTTGTAAACTCTGCGTCAGTCCTCGGCCTGATGGTGACTTGTTCACTCCCCTGTTGGTTCTCGTATATGCCCTGTTACGCAGCATGGTTTCTCACCTGGTTTGATCAGGGCAGATGCGCTTCTTGGCAGAGACTGCTGCCCCAATGTCTCCAGCTGTGAGTACATACAAAAGTCATGTTACCACAGCAAACCAACCTTTTAGTGGCTATTTACTCTTAACATTGAGTCGTGATGTCATAACGTTCATACAGATATATTGCGTATTTCACACCGGCCTTTACAATTGTGCTGTGGGTAGCCATGGCTTTGAATCAACGCGCTTGTGTTATGCTGCAAGTACACACTGATTACTGACCTCACTTACTCAAGAATGTAAAGCACCATAGATCCAAATTATATGAATACAACTTTTGACACAGTCCTCAAATTTGGGATAAGAGAGGTTAGTCCTTATTGTTTGCTCTCTTAATTGACACACTGCAAGTTTTGTGGGACGCTAACTTGCGGTTTTGATGGCAGAAGCAAGAAAGGATAATTGCAAGGCCAAAATCACTACTGTGCTACTATTGATGGTTACTATTAAACGGCACATTTTGTTTCTATTTTCGGAAAGAAATGGACGTTGGCTCCAATTTCAGGACGTCAATGAGAAAAATATGGCCTTTCATTTTGATGCAAAATTAAATCCTACTATGGGTCCAAAGATATTGCAAAAACACCTTTCTAAGGGGCTGACCAATTTATTTCTATAAATTGTTCATCTTGATTTATGACTTGACCCAGACCCCATCTGTAAAATTTTACACTGATATTTCAAACCAGTCAAAACTTGATTTTGTAAGCCGCATAAAATACTCTGTGTGTAAATCAATATTCGGTTTGACCAATATCAATGACATCTTTAAACCAAACACCTTTTAGCCCTGAAATTTCAAAAGGCAAATGGAGAAAGTTAGTAGCTTTTTCTTGATCCCAAAATTCTGACTACTTCCGGTAAAAGAATCCCGTGGGGGCCACTCAACTATAGAATGATGTACACATGCGTGACCAAAAAAACGCGTGAAAAGTGTTTTTATTGTCGGGGGCGCGTCAAGCGCGTGACGCGTTTAGGGTATCAAAAACTGCGATTTTTATTAAAAAGGTAGTTTTTTGGTAATTTGGCCTCAAACGCGTTTAGGGTTACATTTCTTTTCTCGTGTTTTTGTAACCTGTCGCTCCTTTCCGCATGTACAAAAAACTACCTTCCCGTAATTTTTTGTTGGGATCGAAACTTTTTGACGTCTGTGACGCACCAATGCCAAGAGTACATCGAATCCTTAAATACTAAGGAACCTCACAGGCACCTATCGCATCATTACTCGCAGATATGTGTGGTCACTAGTATTGACAGTGTTATGAACCTGCGCTGTAGCCAGGATCGTCAAAGTTGGTCCCATAAGATGTCATTTAGACTTGTGTGAATCATGCTTGTAAACAAAACAGAACTTTGACAGCATCGAAGTTTGTAAAGTTAATGGAATGATAGACGTACGGGCGCCGTCGGGGCGTACGGAGCAACGGAATACACCATTTAGCCCGCCATTTAGTAGCTTGCAATTTTGTTCATTTTAATTTAAATAGGATGTGAAAGTAGATGGATCTATACAAATCATTTTAATGCAAAAAAACATTACATAAAAAGGTATTTTAAATTAAAAAACAATTTAGTTTTGGCATGCCATGAACTAACTGCAAAATTCTGCACATTATCGTATTCATCAGCATTTTTAGTCCACCGCCATGACCGCGGTGTTTTCCGATGATTTGTATAGCTTGTTATTTGATTAGGCCCATATTTGAGAACGATGTGCATGTTGAATTGGAAAGCATCATGACCTTGTTACGAATCTAAATTCAGATGTCAGACTCTGACATATTCATGGGTGTCTGGAGTGGAGGGTAAATCAGCGGACACTCCCAAGAATGCTCTTTGATCACATCTGATCTTTTTGCAAGCCCCAAATCAAGCCTCATTGTTGACATCATACCAAACTTGTTTTAGGGATGCATATTAGACCATACTTGTTTAGGGTTGTAATTAGGACAAAACTTGTTTAGGGGGTAATTTTTTGGGAAAGCGCCTAAAACTTGTTTAGGGTTAAAATTATTGGTGAAAGCGCGCTAAAAACTTGTTTAGGGGGTAATTTGCTTCACAAAGAAAACTCGTTTAGGTTGTGTTTTCGAAAAAATTTGGTCACGCTGTGTACGCTGTCATATCTGAATGGCCCCCCGGAAAAGAATGAAGTCCTGGGATGAGGCTATTAGTGATTGGACCATAGCCCTTTAAAAGGGATCACTAGCTTCACATTTTTGTTTTCTTCTGCATGTTTAGATCAACAACTGACACATCACTATAATTTGACATCGCATAAAAGTTTATTCCAATCAACACATTTTAAAGCATAGGTTGATTTTACCACAAATGACAATGGTATCACCAAAGGATAAGTGTGTTTTCCTATCCAGAAAAACAAGCAAAAAGACAACTTCAAATTAAAAAAGTTTGGAAACCATTCTTTTCATTAAAGTCGACTCAGATATTTCCTGAGGAGGGTGCCCCAAATTTCAACACATCGTGTTTTTATGCATATAACTCATGCTTCCATATAATTACTGTGTGAAATACTAAGCTCAAATCGAAGTCCTTCCATATAGAAAATCACAACTTGTTTATAAAATTCCGGATCCGGAATTGTTGTTACACACATATCCTAATGACACGTTATACCATACATAAATGTATATTGTCATCAAAATGAAAAATCCGACTCCTCTCAAACTTTGGATTGAGCTATTAGTTGACTATCTGTAGTTCTATTTGACTATTTTTAATTAATACTCAAAAAATGATATTTCAAAATCTCTGAGTCACCTTTATTGTTGTAGCAACATTTGGCTAAAATCCCATTTATAATCTCACAATTTTCCTCAATTCATGGCACCAATAATAAAATCTCTGATTCAGCTTTGGAGGAATTCTGTTATGAAATATAGTAAGCCGCCTTTTTGTGTATTGTTTGAAAATAGTCACCCAAACATCAAAACCTTTATTAAAACAAAGTTAAAACTATCCATGTTTGAAAATTGGATTTTTCGCTTTGGTGTACTAACCTAATGACAGTTTCATAGGATAAATTAATGGCAAAATCTAGATTAAATACTTTAATAGATTAAAGGGGCGTTTTCCGATCCGCCTTTGGACCCCCTTGATTTACGCCGAAGTAGTACGTTTTGATATCAATGAAAAGGCCGTATTTTCCTTCATTGTCGCCCCCCCCCCCCTGAATTTGAGCCCTCAAATCCTTTCATTCCCAAGATATAAACAAACCAGAATGAGTTCCTTAAAAAGGACAATCTTCTGTATTGAAGTGCACAAAAAAACCCCTTTGTGAAATGAAACACAATTGAGTTTTGAAACACAATTTTTAGTTTGAAAATTTGTCATATTCACTATCCAACAGCTTTATTTATAAAGTAATTTTAAATTTCAAAACATGCAGGAAAATGAGTATTGTAATGAATGTAATGCCAGCATGCATCACATAATGGTCACTTTTATGTTAAACAAATGACACTCGTTTCGTGCACTTGTTGTGGTACATCTGGTTTTATATTGAAGTATAGAAAATCACAATTGCATGACACCAGCAACAGTTTACAGGTTTATCATGATTACCCTTTTAACATGGAACTTCCTTTGTCCAATGCAACCGAATCACTATTGTGTAGTATACATATCTGTCCTACATTGCTGTACAAAAGTGTGCCTGTTTTACCACACATTAAATATTAAGTTGCTATGAATGGTTTATGCTATCGTGTTAAAAAAATATCCTGCCACAATGTAACTGTTTACCACAATTGCATAGTATAACATTGGAACCATTAGTTTAGATATAAATTGCTATAGAAGTCAATTTCACAGTGGATTTGTCCAACAATATGACTCACCAATCAGAAAAACTGTTAAATACTGTAGTCCACAGCTTGGGGAGAACTAGTCTCATTTCAGAGTTTTCAGACCCAATATCATGAATATAGTGCAAGCAGGGTCAGTATCTTGCTATCACTGACCATGGTCATGGTAATTATGAGACTCTTACACTCAAGACCACATATCAGTAACAGCTGAATGGTGTAAACTAGTGTGGGTGTGTGTGCACACACACAGAAATGTGTACCACTGCAATGGTTTGGGTCAATTCAGGATTAATCTTCTACCTGGCAAAAGAAACCGCCGTTTTAGTGGTAAACACTTTATTAATCACAGTATTGAATAGGGCTTTGCAACTGCATTATTGCGTCTACATCAAAACCCAAGTTTGTTTCCCCACGGTAACTTGATGGGGGTGTATGTGGCAAGTGCCAGGCCTCATATCAACACAATACACAAATACACATAAATCAAACACCACCTTTAAATACAACCCACACACACCCACCACACCATTTGGCCCTGATATTGCAAAAACAGCCACTTATAAACAAAGTGTCAAGCCTTGGATTGATGTGGATAGGGGTCAAATCAACTCACTGAACCACCATTGACAAGAAATATGACCACCTCACAAATTTTCCCATGGCTATAATAGCAACACCATTTCTCACTAGGGGAACATTCCTCAATATACACTTTCAGTTATGATACAATTACCGTCTCTAGAATTTCCAAGAGAAAACTGTGTACTTTTAACTCTCTCTTGACTTTGAAATATGAGATGATGTAACTTTCTTCTACTGGCAAATTTTGTAGCTTGATTATTTTGTTGATTTATTAGTTGCTGCCCCCATATTTGCAGTTTTCAGGGAATAGTTTTATTTTTTTTTTTTTTTTTTTTAATCGGCACGAATATTTTCTGCAACACTGCTATTTGAAAAGTAGGTCAAAACCCAAGCGAATAGAGCGGGTAGCCCGCAGGCTACCCCCGCCCAAAAACAGCCACTTATAAACAAAGTGTCAAGCATTGGATATGATGTGGATAGAGGTCAAATCAACTCACTGAACCACGATTGACAAGAAATATGACCACCTCAGCAAATTTCCCTTGGCTATGAGAGCAACACCATTTCTCACTAGGGGAACATGCCTCAATATACACTTTCATGTTATGATACAATTACCTCTCTAGGATTTCAAGATTAACTCTCTGTTGACTTTGAAATATGAGATGATGTAACTTTCTTCTACTGGCAAATTTGGTAGCTTGATTATTTTGTTGATTTATTAGTTGCTGCCCCCATATTTGCAGTTTTCAGGGAATAGTTTTACATCTAAACTTCAAGAGAATCTAGCCATTAGTACTGCAGATGTCTGGATGTAGCATCAGAAAAAGGGGGGAGGCATAGGCAGCACTCAAATTTTTCCAGGTAGGTATGTGCAGCTCAGATTTCAAACTTAGGAGCTGATTTTGTTTTTGTTTGTTTATTTCTTCTTTATACTGGGTCCATATTCAGAGGGAAATTTAAGTATCCCTCTGTTCTACCATATGGCCCAGTCACAAAGTTACAAAAATAAAGTAGACTTAATTTAAGTAAAACAACATTAAATTTACAGTAATAATATTGCAATCAATTCATTAGACTTAAAATAAATTTAACACTGCATACAAATCATATTGCAGCTATATTAAAAAACTGGAACATATCATAGCAAAATTTAAAAGCTTAATGATCACTTAAAGCGGCACTGGCACATTTTCACAAAAATATGAAATTTCTCCAATTTGCTCTCAAATGATAGTCTAGGCCATTGGAAGAACAGAGATATATTTTACATATAAAAATAACATACCCCAAAACAGATAGGGACATTGATATGAGGATAAGAAATTAAAGATAATTTGTAGAGCCAACTGTGAAGTTTTCCATAACTTTAATCAACAAATGTGTATATTACCTGAATATTTTGACTTGTACTCACTGATATTAAAACCACAAAGGTTATAGACCGATCAAACAGTGTGCATAGCGTGGGAAACATGCATACAGAGTGTGTGTTCTTGTGTTAAACACCATTTTCGTCGTCTGCTGAATTTAACGTCGCCGGCGACGTTAAATTATAAAATCGTTCTGTTTAGCCATAAGGAAGCTGATTTGGTCTTAATCATTTCGGGTGAGGGCTTTTGTATATAAAAGCCTTACAACCATGCAAAAATATCGATTTTGAAAAATCTTGAGGGCGCACTATTTTTCAAATGTGCCAGTGTCTCTTTAACAGGAGCATCAAATGTCTCTTACATTTATGGTCTTAGTAACTGAAATTAGGAAAATTGCAGTGTTTGGAACTAAAATAAAACTAAAAATTATTCCAAAAAGGGATCTTAAGAACTGAATTATGCTTCAGCTGGGGATCTTAGGGACTGTTGAAGAGGCGTGAAATGGGCGTCTTTAGGGCTGGACATATCCATATTACTTCTTATACAAGTGACACCCCCACCAAGTTTTAAAGTAATATCTGAATATGAAACACCAAGCAATTTCATAATCTGACCATTTTGGGGCCATGACAGCTAATGACCCAGATGAACTTTGACCCAACTCTTCAGTGCCATGTGAAATTGTGGAAAAAGTGAGCAATTATGTTTGGGTTAACATTTGGGTCAATATTTTACCACAGACGGACACAAATCCACTACCATAGCAATCCCCTATGTGCCCTCTTGCAGAAGACACACACACAAAAAAAACAATTAAAACCAAACTGAACTGGGAACTCATTGATGGGAAACATGCAGTTTAGCATTTTGTCAATATGTACACATTAACATTTTGTTTCATTCTCTATCCGGGGTGAGGGGGGGCAGGGGGGCAGTTGTATTCAAAGGTGGATATGATGCGTGAACATGGCCTTCCGAAATGCACCCTAAACAAGTTTTTCCACCAACTAAAAAACATACCCTAAACAAACATTTTTGTCTGTTTTTGCTACCATGAACAAGTCTTTTTGTCAGTTTTTGCTACTCTAAACAAATAAGCAATGCATTGTGTTGACAATATACCCTTATTATCTGGCTTTGCTCATGTTGCTTTACTTCCAAATTACAATATTTTTGATGATTTTGATCTCTCGTACATCACAATTTCAGGGTTACGAAAAAAACATACCCTTTTTCCCATATTTTGCCGTTTTTAATACATTAATCAATGTACGCGCGTAGATCGCCTGTTGGAATAAAAAGACCCACTTTGCACATTTTCTTGTTCACGCATCATATCCAATACAAGTGCCCCCCCTTTTTTTTTTTTTTTTTTTTCCCGGTTCTCTATCAACCAAGCAAATTATATCACACAATGAAATTGTGTAGCACACTACTCACCTTGGAAGTAGGCAAATTGGAGGAAGTGGAAATGGTTAGGCAGATAGTCTTCCACCACTTTGCCATGTATCGTGGCCAACCAAGTCTCACATTGGTCTTTGCAGAATAATGTAGAAGCATAGTGGTCTGAAAAAAATAGTAATCATGATACAAAATTATAAATTTTAGCACATACATCGATATCCAGTTACAATTACTTTTTGCTGGACATTAGCATTTAAAGTTGGGTAGCCACATAGCAAAATGTTGACAAGCAAACAATTAACTTATAGTTATTGGTAGCCCAAACTGTTGAGATTTCAATTTTCTCAAATCCTACACACTGCATCAATATAAATTTATTTGCATTTAATACAATAGAACTGCAATGTATATAATAAATGAATTAGGTCTGCAAAATGACAGAAAAGAATATTAAAGGTACATTTTGTGATCCTAGCACCTCATTTGTCATTTGCAATTCAATAGATATTCCTTCAAAAAGCTATTTCCAAAAAATTTCAGTTGATTCTGATGGTGCGCTTTGATGTTATGAGCAGATGTTTGCATTACGGTGCCCCATAGGCGGCTGCATTGCAGTTTGTCCATTTATGGACAGAAAATACAAAATCAAAAATTTCTTCCCAAGTAGATTGAATTTGCACAAAGATTAGGCACACTTTGACCTCATCAACAAATGTGTAATCCCACGTTGCACCTTTGACTCAAGTTGGTTTAAATCCACTGAAGTATGCAGATATTACAGGCTAATGTTAAAGAGACACTGGCACATTTGAAAAATAGTGCGCCCTCAAGATTTTTCAAAATCAATATTTTTGCATGGTTGTAAAGCTTTTATATACAAAAGCCCTCACCCGAAATGATTAAGACCAAATCAGCTTCCTTATGGGTAAACAGAACGATTTTATAATTTAGCGTCGCCGGCAACGCGAAATTCAGCAGACGACGAAAATGGCTTTTAACACAAGAACACGCACTCCGTATGCATGTTTCTCACGCTATGCACACTGTTTGACCGGTCTTTAACCTTTGTGGTTTTAATATCAGTGAGTACGAGTCAAAATATTCAGGTAATATACACATTTGTTGATTAAAGTTATGGAAAACTTAAAAGTTGGCCTACAAATTACCTGGATGTCTTTATCCTCATATCAATGTCCCTATCTGTTTTGGGGTATGTTATTTTTAAGTGTTAAATATATCTCTGTTCTTCCAATGGCCTAGACTACTCAGTTGAAGCAAATTTGAAGAAATTTCCCCACTCATATTTTGTGAAAATGTGCCAGTGCCGCTTTAAACAAACCCTTTTTTCACACAACAGACTACATCAACAACAGACGACATCAACAGCCTACATATGTGTCGCCCTTCCAAACTTAAGGCAGGAGACACAAAAAAACTGGTAGAGAAGGGGCTTTTTTATTCAAATTTCTTAAACAGTGTTAAATGTTTTTCATTGTTTAGCACATTCATTCAGCAAACTCCGCCTTTCAGACCAGACATTTTCCTGTTATACATTTGAATACCAACATAGAAACTAGACTTTCTCTTTCTTAAATTGCCTGAGTAATTCTCATCTTGCTGTATTCATTATAAGCTAACAGCTTCCCTTTAGTGCACGAGAGACCAATTTGAATGCTTCAGATTCAAACACTACAAATAAACATCTCTTTGGTGCTGTTCGAAGTCTAACCAATCTATCATAGCACTTCTATCAGATTACAGCACAATTGTTATTATCTGAACAGATCTTGTTGCCAGGGGAAAGCAGGGTGATGAAAATACAGAGAAGGTGAATGTTCCTGCTTTGCAGTATGTATATAGGGCTGTGACTCTCCTATAGTTGTTACAATTCCTTGTCTGAAATTGCATTCTACCACGTGGCGTACCGATCAGTCATCCCAAGCGGTTGCAAATTTTCCAAGCGTCCACATAGGTGCAAACTTCATAAAGCGTCCCAGTGGCTTTGCTCCAAAGAGGTCTGATCTTGACGAAATGCGAGCATAGCGCGCGAAATCAACCGAATTACTACTTTTCAATTTTTGCCCAACTTGGTCAAAATTACCCGAAAAAGAGGGACGAAAATGCTTTTGGTCCATATCGTCCCAATTTTTTCGAGCCAGAGGGGTCAACCTTGCCCCCCCCCTTGTCGGTACGCCACTGCATCTACATATGTTAATACATCTACATGTTAATTTAGGATACTGCTGGAAGTCACTTTGCCTTTTTTTCTGCCAACCACCCCCACCCCAATTTTCCCTTTTAAATTCGTCTACAAAAGTAATAACTTACTTGCAATAGCTTCATACAAATCCCTGAACTCGCTGTTTTCGTAGTTTTCCTTCACACATAGACGGCATTCTTCCTCGCCACCAGTAGTTAACAAGGGCGCTTTCCATGTTTACTATAACTCCCGTCCCAGTTGCCTATCTCGTATGCTGCATATGCATCAAGAAAATTACGCTTGAAGGAACAAATACAACGGATTTCACTTTGAGGGTTCTTGCTAGCAAGCAAAATGCTTGAATCAATATGAATTTGATTTCCTTGAACCACTGGCCCGGATCCCCATGCGTCGTTCTGCCACATCGTGGGTTTTGTGAATTTGTTCAAAAGGCCACATTGGGCATCAGAATCATCAAATTTGATGTACTATAATAACCATAATTTGTTAATCCATGCAATGTCAGAAATCCATGCATTACTGAAGCTTAAAGGCACATTTCTGGGTTTTCTATCATCTTTCTGGAAATGGTTCACTAGATATCTGAGAAAAGCTTATTCCCAAAGTTTGGTTGATTCCAAGTTGTGGTGGTAATATGAGCAAATGCTGTATTACAGCCCAATATAGGCCATTCGGTAATATCTGTCCCTTTTAATGGGCAGAAAATACAAATCGCAATCTTTTTACAGATACAGCTATTTGGCCCTACGATTAGGCACTCAAGCATTACTAAGACTAATGGCTGAGAGATAAAAATGTCAACTTCTTTGAGTTAAAGGCTGACTCCAGAGATTTCGAAATATAATTGTTTTTGGTGTAGTTATTAAATAGCCATCTAGAACTAAAGATAGTCACCTAAAATGCGGACTTCCAAGTTGAGAATGGACGCTAATTTTTTTCGTTTTCATGCATTAAACATTTATCACAGTGTAACAGTGCCAAAGGATACTGTGGTATGACAAAAATTCCGGGTGCAGGAATTTTTATAACAAAGTTGAGATTTTTCTACATGAAGGACTTTGATTTGAGCGTTAGTTATTTCACAACACAGGGATATATGGACAAGCATTATGTCTATGTCAAACGTGGAAATTTGTGTGAAATTGGAGGCCCCTCATTGGTAAATCTCTGAGTCAGCCTTTAAGAGTCAAGGATGTGGTTGCAGATCATGAAATGGCCCTTAAAAGCCAGACAATTCAGTTTTTGAAATAGAAAAGTACCATGAACACTATAAAAAAAGTTTGGTTGTTCTCCAAAAATAGAGTCATTTTCCCATCGAAAGTAGAGCACTACATTAAGATATGTCCAAATAGCTTTTAATTCTGTGTCTGCACTTGCATGCTATTTCACACAACAGTTTTGACAATGAATGAGCTGCATTTCTGTGCCTACTATAAGGGAACAAACATCAACAAACCAAAATACTGAAGAAGTTCTATAAATGTAGGCTAGTTTTGATAGGATGGTGGGTGGGGTGATAATACCAATGAATGTTAGTCATCAGCAGCTTAAAGGTCCCCTGGGCCGTTCGCTAAAAGCCTCGTCCCCTAACCTCAGATTTTACCTACCGGAAATGGTAAAAATTTTGTTACCTAAAGAAAGCTAACTATTTTTCCTCATATCATGTGGTGCAGCCACATGATAAACTGGGCTGTCTTTTCCACATTTCCCTCTTCTTCTTTGTTTGACCTTGCTTCAAATCTAACTATAGTCCGGGTAGCTATCTCTGTGCAGTGACGTCGCGCGAGATTGTTGGTCCGCAAGAGTAAATCGCTGCGCTGACTTAAGCGAACGCCGCTCTTACGCGCCGCACACCAATAAGACGGCATTTTTTAACGCTGGTCGTAGAATTATGACATCACTGCCCAGAGTTAGAGACCTGGACTATAGTTGCCAAATGTTTGTCCGATTGAAGCAAAAATTTTAAATCGGGTCGTTCCCCTTTAAGGTGCATTTTGTGATTCCAGCACCTTCTTTTTATTCATTTTAAAAAAAAAAAGAAAAGCTTATTTGCAAAATTTGAGTTGATTCCGATCTTGTAGTCTTGTGTTACGAGCAAGTGCTTTTTCCCACGGTCCCACAGGCCACTGTACTGTAATTTTACGGACAGAAAATACAAAATTGCGAATTTCTTACAGATACGACCGAATTTGCACGCAAGATTTGGTACACATGGATTACAAAGGCTAGCGGTTCAGATGATATAAAAATTTCAACTTTTTTGAGGTAAGTCGGGGGGGACAAGGTTGTGGATCACGAAATGCCCCTTTAAAATATCAATGGTATTTTTGCTCACTTCCAGTTATGTTGAAAAGGGAAGGAGGTGCCAGCCTTCGAAACCAACTAGTATACCAATATTGAATGCTCATGAAGAAAACGGTGCAAAATACCTACCCGAGGTGTTTGGAGACCATGAGCCTACTATTTTCCCAAGACCAGACAGCAAGGGAAAATAGTAGGCCCACAGTCTCTAGTCACCAAGATGGAGGTATTTATGTCATGTGATATAGTATCCACCAATCAATGATAGTATGCAGTATAAAATCTGTTTATACAACTTTATCAATCTTTTAATTTGTTTCTTATTTTTTGTAACTATAATACCCAAATAACTGATCTCTTGCATCGTGGTTTGTAATGGTAGGCCTCATATGACCTTTGACCTTGGCATGTGACCTTAGACCCCATCAACAAATGAGGGATCCAATGCTGCACCTATGACTCAAATTTGGTTCCAATTGAATTCAACTTTTCATCTTACAACTTGACTTCAAATGACCTTTGACCTTGGTATGTGACCTTTGACCTTGGTATGTGCCCTTTGACCTCATCAGCAAATGAGGGATCCCATGTTGCATCTATGATTCAAGTTTGGTTTAAATCCATCGAAGTATGCGGATATTAAAGGCAAATTTTAACCCTTTTTCACAACAACAGACAACAACAGACATCAACAGACTAGATATCAACAACAGACATCAACAACAGTGGACAAAATGATTCCTATGTGTCTTCCTGCCTTAAGGCAGGCAACACAAAAATGGACAAAATATAAAACCTTATTTGTTGGAGAGCTGCTTACAAAGTACATAGATGTTAAACACCTCAAGTGACCTATGAACCATTTCTGCAAGCAGACATTTGTATGCATATTTCAGCAATTATCTCATATGAACTTTAGATAACCTCTGACCTTAACCTTGAACACTATGTAACCTTTCCTAAAATCACTTTGACCAACTCTGGGAAGGTAAATATTCCATTTTGGGGGACCCACTTTGTTACTAATAAATATTGGACCCCAAGATAAGAATACCCCCGGGGCACTGGAAGCAATTTCAAAATTGCAAATTTTAAAAAAAAAAAAAAAAAAAAAAAAAAAAAAAAAAAAAAAAAAAAAACTAAACAAAAGTTAATTAACACAAAAAAAAAAAATGACTAAATATAATCCTCAACCCCTTAGTGCAGGGTACCTCACCAGAGGTGTTTTGAATTCATTCCCATGATGCATTGCATGTGCCTAGGGCCCCCCTATATACTGTACTGTTACTAAACACATGGCTTTGTCAGTACTTTAGGGCTAAAAAGTGTTCCAAAAGTCAAAGAGAACAAGACATTCATGATCCTGCAAAAAAATTCCCTAAGTATCCACGCTTTTGTGGTAAAATGCCCGCCCCCCCCCCCCCCCCGGCGTAAAATGGTCCGGGTTTTTATTGTGTTAAGAATGGATTTTGTGGCATCACATGACCTATTGAGGTGAAATTTCCCAAAACTGGTGCATTGTGGGATTGACTCAATTACAAAACCCTCTGGGTCCTCACTGAACGGTTTGGCCCAGGAGGGTATGTTTTGAGTCAATCCCAACAATGCACCAGTTATAGGAAATTTCACCTCCAAGGTTTTATATGATTGCACCCAAAAATCATTTATTATGAACAAAGTGGAAAAAAAATAATTTTATAATATTGATAGACATTGTTTAAATCAGTAATAATGAATGTGTTTGTGCTCCTTAAACTTTTTATCCCGAGTGGTAATGATGGACCATGTGTTTACTATGATTCACAAATATAGGCACATGGCCAATGAATTATGGGATTGGTTAAAAAAAAAAAACAACTCGGGGTTTGGTAAAAACTATAGACAAATGCAAAATTGGAGGAGAAGACGAGATGGGTTTTTTTGGCTTTTATGATTAAACCCAGAGGGTGTTTTGAGCCAATCCCATAATGCATTGCAATGTGCCTATACTGTACTGTATTAAACACATTTCAGTACTTAGAGATCAAAAGTGCTAAGAGAGTTTAAAGGGGGATGGTCCGATTTAAGGATATGAAGTTTTCATCTTGAGAGATTGGCCTTCACCCCAAAACACCATCTGTAAAGTTTCGCGCCGATATTTCAATCCATTTTGATGCGAGAGCTAAAAACGTGATTTTGTACGCCCCATTGAGTACTGTGTAAAATTAATATTGGTCGACCAAAATAGGGCAGATATTTGCTTATAACTTCCAAACCAAACATCCTTTAGCTCTAAGATTTCACAGGGTAAATGAGAAAAATAGCAGCTTTCTTCTGATACCAAAATGTTGACCACTTCCGGTAAAATCTTGGGCTTCTGGGGACGAGGCTATTAGCAATCGGGCCATGGACCTTTAAGAACTAGACATTTCATAATCATGCTAAAAATTACCTAAGTACTAGCGCAGCGTTTCCCAACCTGGGGGTCGCGACCCCAAAATAGGTTGTGGACAAATGAGAAAGGGGTCGCAAAACAACTTTTAAACAATCTCAATTTTCATTTTAAAAAAAGTTTTCATAAAATATGGTTAATTTACCAATGTCATTTAAACCATCCTATAGGCCTATGTGAGGAACATTGGATTGTAGATTTGGGTGCAATACCAAGTACATTTAATAGGCAGGGGGTTGTAAAGTGTAGGGGGTCGCCCGTGATAAAGAGGGTCACAGGGAATAAAGGTTGGAAAACGCTGTACTAGCGCTTTGTGGGCTAAAATGAGTGTGAAGTTCAGTTAGTCGGCAGGTCACCCAAGAACTATTGTTCATAGCGAAAATTGTTGGACAGGGTCATTTTACACGGGCTTTCACAAGTACAATAGGCAAACGACCTTGCTATTGTCCACATTCCCTGCACACGTCTGCAGTTAAAATCTATGAAAATCAAGCCCATGTTATAGCATATGAGAATTCAATTCCGTGATGCCAGAAAATGTAAGGTTATACCTTTTCCAAGGGCTTCGATTTCTTAAAAGAGATAGAGTAATACGTACACAGACTTTTTTGTAGCACAAAATTCAATTAATGATTTGGGATGCTTTAAAATTTGCTGGGATTTCTATAACTTCAGAGACCATGTTTTTTCAAAACTTAAAATTCATCCCTTTTAATTTGTTGTTTTTAAACCCCAAACACCCTTTCACATCATATTAGACCAACTTAGATATGTAGTTGACATTCCGCAACAATGAATTCAGGTATTTTGGACCTCAAATCAGGACATTTTCCAGCGCGTTTTCGACCGGCTATTGAGGTCACAGAGATTGTATTGTCTTCTCGTGTACAATAACGCATGTTGGCATGACCTCCTGATTGACTGAAGTTTTGTTTTTTTTTTGTGTTAAGAATAAGATTTTTGTGGGATCACATGACCTTATTGCGGTGAAATTTCACAAAACTGGTGCATTATGGGATGGACTCAATACACCTTCTGCACATACCCCAAGAAGAGTTTCTTTCAAATTCTTTGCAGTTACAGGAAGAACTAACCGTGGCTAATATATAAATGGGCTTGGTAATTTTTAAAATAAAGTATCGATTTTGGGCATAATTCCATTATACCCTTTGCAACTATTCAGTTTAA
The DNA here is from genome assembly GCA_023653785.1 of Ophioderma brevispina. Classification (NCBI taxonomy): domain Eukaryota; kingdom Metazoa; phylum Echinodermata; class Ophiuroidea; order Amphilepidida; family Ophiodermatidae; genus Ophioderma; species Ophioderma brevispina. The sequence continues at coordinate 15,407 of JAMKCH010084922.1, read as the reverse complement.
CAAAATAAAGCATGTGACATTAAGTAGGTGCAAAGGGTATAATGTAATTAAGCTATTTTTTTTTCAAATGTACCCTGATTGTGAAAACTAGCTCTAATTACACCCATTCTTGTAGATATTTGAAGGAGAAACACTCACTATGGCTATAGAGGAATCTTTTCATTGTAAAGAAAAGTCAGTTATGAAAATTTCCAATCAGATCATTCTCTTTACTAAATTTGATGAGGATGTTTCAGCAGCATGTGTCAGCAGTATATTTTTTGTAGGTTTTTCAATTTCACACTAAACCTTAGTTATGTAGGGCCTATTCAAAATATTTTTAAAGCCTCTTATTTTTTATAGTTCCAAAGTTAGCTACAAAAAGCGCGAAAAATAAAAATCACCTTGTTGGCTACCTCTGGTGAACTCTGCACTACTGTAAAGTGGAAATATTCACACTATATTAATTTTCACACTTTTCGCGCACTTCTCAGCAAGCGCAAAATTAAGAACACGCAAAAATGTTTATTTTGTTTACAAGACTATATAGGATAGCTGAAAAAAACGAATTTAAAAACAAGTGAAAATGCTCAAAATTGCAGAAGCGCGAAAAATTACATGCGCAAAAATTAACCACTTTTGCAGTACTTGGATCTCTCTTCAGTTTGAACATTATATACAGGAGGAATTGTGCAGGTGAACTCCTGAATGTCAAGAATGGCATGACTGTACTTCATCCACCATATGTCTAGCAGTTGTTTTGCAGACATGGATATTTACACAGCATATAATGCCAATCAATTCACAAAGCCAAAGTCTTATTCAACCTTTCAACAACCAAAAATACCCAATAACTGTAGGCATGAGGGGAAAATGGTAAAAGTATACAAAATGTTCTCAAAGTGGATCTCGATTATTTGCTTACAGGCCAATGAGTGCCAACACATCTCAAAAATCTGCATTTGAGGGACAATTTACACTTTGTTTTGGTTTGTTTACTGTGCATTTTGGTGTTACTCAATAGCCAACCAATCAATTGCCATTGGTCCAAAGGCCAGATTTGGCCAGAGAACTGCCTACATAGAGAATGTCTGGCCCAATGGTTCATTGTATAGGCTCTAAATTATATAGAAGTATGAAGAATTGAGTTAGTTTTTCTGCAGGGAGGAAGTCTGAAGACATTTTGAAGTAGTTCCTTCAGGATGTTTTTGTAACTACTGTCAAGTTGAAGTGCTAGTACTATAAGGCAAAAGTTTAATTTTTATAATACAACTTGCATCAATTTCACATTGGCATTCTGTACAAAACAAATCTAACAGCAGAAAAATAGTTGATTTTGCTTTTCTACCTGATGTGCAAACCAGCTGCGCTATTCTGCAAGTAATAATCCGAGGTTTGTTGGTGATTGTAACAAACCATTTTCTGGCTAATTTTGCTCAAGCCTCAACAAAGTTACAGTTGAACAAAGTCAGGGGAGGGGTCCTACAAAGATGATCAGAACGAGCACAACAGATACTACAGATGCTTGTTCCGATCATCTTTGCAACTCCCTTGATTTACCCGGAAATATATCAATTTTGGTATCAGATGAAAGGCTGTATTTTTCTTGTCTTCCTGAAATTCAAGTTCAACAATTACCAATTACAAACTCAAGTTCAACTAAAATTGAGGGCATACAGTGTGAGTCAATAAAAACCCTACACTCAGGAAAGATTTTTTCTTCAAAGGTTAAACGTTATTTTGGCTTCAATGTTTGCTTTGGTTGTTTACAGGGATGAACAGGCTATCAGAAGATTTTTATTTGGTGTCTTTCGGACGTTAGGTTCAGAAACTATGTATATTTTGCGGAGAGACCTAAAATTCAGTTTGGCCGATTTTAGCCATACAATGCGGAGAGACTGACACCGACGCATACCATAACACATTACAGCAAAGACAATTCACACATGCAATTTCAGATGGTATCGATTTCTTTTCGACAAAAACATCAGTTTGAATAAAACGCTCTATTGTGTAACATTATAATAAAATATCTTCAAAAATTAATTACCATTGTTCAATCATAAAGAGTTAGTTATTGAAAGTCACTCCATATCAATGTCTCAGTTTATGAACATAATGAAACTGCTCAGAGATTTTTGTATTACATCTCTAACGTAATTATTTTGCACAAATACAGTAGTATACTCAGCGTCCATAAATTGCAAGAACTAAAGCTGAAGTTTTCTGTAAATAAATTGGAATTAAAACTTCAAATTCAATATTGCACTGTTTTTTCAAGCGGAATACAAAACCTATGGTTTCACTTTTGCTCCCAAGTTTCATTGTAGGTTATAAACTATGAAATCTTGCTGAACCAAAGTAAAATGTGGTCTTACTCCAGCTATCTTGACTTTCTTATTTGTGAAATTGAAACCCACCGTTTTTATTTTTAACCCACCCTTTTTCTGAAAACACACTTTATACCAGAAGTTGCAAACCCACCCTTTTGTCGAGTCGCCATGCCATGTACACCAACACACACCTATAATTATTTTTTCACTAAGCATTTTCTTTTGTAATCTCTGGATATTATTTTTATAATCCTTCAATTATTCTCCCACCTTCTATTGTTTAACAATAATTTGGTGTTAAATGTTTTTACTCAAATCACTGCTGAAGACCATGTTACTCTATTTAAAACGTTGCATCTTTGTTTGGCTCAAAATCGGCCAAACAGGATTTTTAAGTCTCTCAGCAAAATAGGCATAACTTCTTCCTCCAAAGTCCAAATGACACCAAATAAACGTTTTCTGAAAGCCTGTTTATCCCTCTTTATAACCATATGAAACATTAGAGCAAAATTAATTCTTAACTATTTTAATTATTTTTTATTCTGAATGTACGTTTTTTTTTTTACTCACACTGTAGTTGGTCTACATTGTGGAGAAATACCCAACAGTGCCAGTAACACAAAACAGACACAAGTTTCACCAGGCTTAATTTACTGATAAACACAAAGCAGAACACTCTAATTCAATAAATAATCTATTCAACAACGACCTCGTAATCCATTTACTAAACTATGTGTAATTTTGTGCAGACAAAATACTTGCAGAGATGGCCAAAGTTGCACATATGTGTACATGCAATACTTAAGACAACAGTTCAAATCTCAACTTTTCTGAGGTATGTAAGGGGATGAGGCTGTGGATCAGTTTTTGTCAAAGACGCCTCAACCAGGATTGCGGGAGGCGTGTGTCGAAGGCGAGTGAGGCATCTTTGCGCAAATAGGGATAGATAGTTCTGTGCAAGCATAATGTATCAATCAAAGTATTATGTGGCCATCATATGGGGGATTGTACCTACTAATTGATTGCTCATGCCAAAATTATGTTTCAACTGAACCCTTTCTTTAACCACAAGACAAATGCCTGACAGTAACATAAAACAATGCCGCCAGACGGTAGTATCACATTTGTTTGACCGCAATGTATTCATACAGCACCTTACTATGTATTGCCCAATCAGTTCCCAGGAAAGTTACGGAAGATTTATCCCGACAAATTAAGAAAAACGCGCAAAGGCGATGCGCAAGAGACTCGCCATGAGAGGGCGCTATACCACCTCGCAACGCCTTGATGAAAGGTATGGATCACATGCTTTATTTACTTAACTAGTCTATACACATGTTATATAAAACAGGCCTTACATAATAGCATGTGAGACAACTGCTTCCTTGTCTGCCTCAATCTAGATGACACATAAAAGTCACACTCTGTAATCGTCTATCATCATGCTTAAAGCATAGACGTAATTTAACGCAATCAATGAGTTTATATAACATGATTATCTGGACAATTTTCTTTCCTGCCACACTTCCCCAATTGATTGTCAAAGTGTCCCAAAAACAATCCATGTATGTCAATGCACTGTCAAGCACTGCTGATGATGTGTAATTCAATACAATTTCATGACTATATCAAGCTTTTTGGGTTTAGATACTGACAAATCAATTCAATGGTATTCAGGAATCTTTATGCTGCGAAATGTAAATGGATAGGAAAAAATCATGACAGGATTGGCTATCTCTCTAAACTCGGAAGGATGACTTCTTGTTTTAGTCTACCCCTATGCCAACAGTGTGATCAGGACCGTATGCAGGATTTTTGGGGTGTGCGGGAACTTTGAAAAAGTTGTACCTTTTGGTATAAATGGAGCTAACCCCCTAAAAAGGTCCTTTTTTGGACTTTTTGAAAATTTTTATCACCAAAAGTTGACTTCCTGGGAGGGAATGTAAATTTATCTAAATATTGGACTTTTTTTACAACAAAAAAAAATCGGCAAAAAGTTGGACCTTTTATACCCATTTTGTGGCATTGGGGGTTTCGACCCCCTATTACGGGCCCTGAGTGTGATGCAATAACTACTACTTATGCCTTTTCTGTTGTCTTTCTCCTTATTTCTTCTCCCTCTTCTTCCCTCTTCCTCCCAGCTTTTTCTTCTCTCCCATCCCTTTCTCTCCTCATTTCTTTCCTCTAGCTTTTCCTCTTTCAATTATCCCTTCCTTTCTTTCCTCTTCCTTCATTCTTCATGGCACTCCTTCACGTTTCCTTTTTCCTCCTCCACCCCTCCCTCCCGTCCTTCCCCCCTCCCTAATTTCCATCTTCCTTTCCCCAATTCCCTATACCCCCTCCCCGGCTCTCATTTTCCCTTCTTTCCCTCCCCTGTACTTCCCGTTTTTTGCCCTCTCCCACTTTCTTCACCCTTGCCAGAATTTTGAGCCCTTACCATACTGCACTCTGCCATTACGGAGTGATATAGCCAATTGAATCACATGTCACAAATTCCTAGTTGATAGTGGAGCCTCAAATGTGTGTTGTCATCCTTAAGTTTTTTGACACCTTAAATAGATGTATAATTTCCAAATCGTTAAAAAATTAAATTTTAATGTTCTAAGCATATTCAACTTCCATATGGTTATTAAAATAAAGTTTAATGTTCTAAGCGCAGTTTAAAAATGAAATTGCGGCGCTCGCCCTGTCTCGGCTAAAATTAGTAACACCAGGGGCATCCCCTTAAATCTTTAAATTGTTAAAAAGGGATTTTGATTTTTTGATGTAAGACTCATTTGTTTGAGCTACCGCACACACTTTCAAAGCATTTCCAAAGTAAAGAACAATACTTTTACATTGTGAATTTTTTTTCTTCTAGATCTACCAGCTGTTCATCCGCTCTGCCGGTAGATTTCATAATAATTCAAGTTATTGTAATGATGTCATCGTCCGGGTTAGCTTGGACATAAGTGTACGCTGGCTGCAACTGCTTTTTTCCTATTCTAAATTCTGCAAAGAACAATCAAAGAGGATTTACTAGGAAAGATATAAACTTAAACCCATTGTTTGTTATGTTTTTCACAACTTATTAGGCACAACATTGAACATTTTAAATAAAATTAAAAATGCATATACAGAAACTGGCAACTTGACTTTCCCTCTTCATCTTCCCTCTCTCAAAATAGGTTTTGGCTTATTTTAGGCATTCGTATCGGTTTCCAGGGAAAGGTTTAATAAATAACATACGGGATATTGTTTTTCCTACTCCCAATATGCACCGATTTACAGTGACCTGTATAATCAAATGGAGTAAGTGAAGTGCCACTTTCCTGGAGGAAATAAACCTGAAGTATACCCAGGTGTACAACAATCTAATGGCAGCACAACAGACCAACAAGTGGCCACTATTAAAGGTCCATGGCCGTCGCTAATAGCTCGTCCCCAGGTACCCCAAATTTCACCGACAGTGGTCAAAAATTTCGTATCAAAATACCTGCATTTTATTCATTTACGCCTGTTAAATTTTAGGGGCTAAAAGATGTTTGAATTTGGCTGTTAGTGAGCGAAAACTATGCCCCATTTGGTCGACCAATATTATTTTACACAGTACTCTATGGGGATTAACAAAATCACATTTTTAGGCTCTCACTTCAAAACGGGTTGAAAAATTGGCGGCGACATTAAGCAGACATGTAAATGGCATTTAACACAAGAAACGCACGCCTATGCATGTTGCCACGGCCTGCACCCTGTTTGACCAGTCTGTACCTTTTTGTGGTTTTAATATCAATGAGTACGAATCTATGATATTCATGTAATATAACACATTTGTTGAAGTTATGGAAAACAAAGTTACTACAATTAACCTGGATTCAACATCTTATAATGTTAACTCCTTATCTGTTTTTGAGTATGTTTATTTTTTATGTGTAAAAATTGTTTTTTTTTAAAAAAAAAAAATCTCTATCTTCCAATGGCCTAGACTATCATTTTGAGAGCAATTGAAGAAATTTCATATTTTTGTGAAATGTGCCAGTGCCCGCTTTAAGGGGCGTGTTCCCATCGGCTTTGGGACCCCCCCCCCACCCCCCCTTTTTGATTTCAGATGAAAAGGCCATATTTTCTCCTTGTCGTCCTGAATTTGAGCCCTCGAATCCCTTTCATTCCCAAGATATAAACAAAAACCACCGTTTTTTTTAGTGGTTACCACTTTAGTACGCACGTACATTGAATAGGGCTTTGCAATGTGCATTTTGGCGTCGACCATCAAAACCGCACGTTTGGTTTCCCACGGTATTGTGGGTGTATTCAAGTGCAAAACGCTCTCATATCAAGTAGAGGAACACATACCATAAATCGTAACAAAACACCACCTTTACAGAGATTTCCCCCCCCAGCTGTACTAAAATATGACGGAAAACAACCACAGTTTTTACACACTGTGAGGCCAAGCATAAACAGGAACCTTTGTTTAGGAACTACAGTCCAAAACCTTCAAGGTAAAAACACCACACACATGCTTACTGTTTTTCTCACCTCTTGCTAACATTTTTTGAAGGGTTCAATGTTATTTTTTTCAGTCTGGTTAACAGGAGCAGGCACTGCACTTAATGCTTTTACATGAAAATCATAAATATTAGATTGGTATATTTAGTTTTCTTAACAGTGCTGCTAGCTTATTTGGACAATTTTTAAGGAGCAAATTTTACCATCATAGGAAGGGATCAATGTTTTGTAGTCCACGGATAGAATAAACCGATCATTATCCAAAGGTTGTAGTTCTATTGTCGCTGCTGTCAATTTGTTGTGCACTTGGGAAGTTGGGCAAGGTTACTTCCCTCACTTGTCTCTCTCCTACCCAAGAGTGGAACCTGGGGATCTGTGGGGGAAACTATCAATATAGTTTCCCGACATGCAGTGGCACCAATTGGCCAGCATCCACCTAAATAAAGTACATTATCTGATTGATCTTGATGGCACACTTTGCATCAGTAATAAACATAATGATTAATTTTTTATTATTACTATATTTTAAATAGCCACAGTCTGTCTGCCCTGTCCACCCTTTTTTCTCGGGTCCGGGGGCTGTACGTTCCACGAAACTTTGTGGGTGGGTGCAGCCCCCCCCCCTTTTTTGGCAAAACAAGGTCAAACCTCATTAGAGGTCATTTTGAAAAAAATAAAAAAAGTAAAATTGTTTTCAAAACAATTAGTGCTTTAAAATGCCAGTGATTGCTAAACCCGGTGGACCACCTCGTTTCTAATATGAATAACCGGTGGTCTGTCCCTGTCTATCTGTCTGGTGTCTGACCGCAGTATATTTCCTCGGATACGAGGTACCCGCACGTCCCCTGAAAACTTGCTGGGTGGGTGCCCTTGACGAACGAAGACCGAGTTTGTATTGTTATTGGATCAAAGGTCATCCCACCAGGGTCATCAGGTCAAAAGAGGTAACTGGGTAAAACATTGGTGTAGGGACACGAAACTTGAGGGGTGAAGTCGATTACCAATGTGCCGAAAATTTCGAAGGTCACGACAAGGTCATTAGAGGTCATTCAAGGTCAAGGGAGGTCAGTCTATTTTCTCGGAGACCGAGGGTCGCATGTTCCAAAAAAAAAAAAAAAAAAAAAAAAAAAAAAAAAAAAAAAAAAAAAAAGGTTGCCCCTTGACCTGCCGAAGACCTTTAAGGTCACGACCAGGTCATCAGGGGTCATTCAAGGTCAAAGGAGGTCAAATGGGGTAAACGTTGGTGTATGGACGCGAAACTTGGAGGGTGGGGTTGATTGTTGATGCCAAAAATGTTTAAGGTCACGTCCAGGTCATCAGGGGTCATTTGAGGTCAAAGGAGGTCAAATGGGGTAAACGTTGTATGGACATGAAACTTGGAGGGTGGGGTTGATTGTTGATGCCGAAAATGTTAAAGGTCACGACCAGGTCATCAGGGGTCATTCAAGGTCAAAGGAGGTCAAATGGGGTAAACTTTGATGTATCCAGACGACACTTGGTGGGCGGGGTTGATTGTTGATGCCAAAAATGTTAAAGGTCACGACCAGGTCATCAGGGGTCATTCAAGGTCAAAGGAGGTCAACGTTGATGTATGGACATGAAACTTGGAGGGTGGGGTTGATTGTTGATGCCGAAAATTTTGAAGGTCATGACAAGGTCATTAGGGGTCATTCACTGTCAAAGGAGGTCAAATGGGGTAAACAGTGGTGTATGGACATGAAACTTGGAGGGTGGGGGTTGGTTGTTGATGCCTAAAATTTCAAAAGTCATGACAACGTCATCAGGGGTCATTCTGATCGCGAAACCCAGGTGAACGCGAAACCCGGGGACCGCCTAGTTATTATTATTATGGCGTAATGCACTGCAATGTACACTTTCCAATTCCAATTTTATGAGAAGCAGTCAGAATTCTAGACCTATGTTTAAGGATTTTACATAAGTAGACCATTTTTTTTACCCCTTTCAGGAAATTTTGCATTCTATATGCATTCCAGATGAGGGCATTTGGGGGCTGTTAAACCTGACCCATGTGGCCCATGTGTATTTGAGCAGTACATAACATATACTTTACATACAGTAATGATTCCTCATGAAGTAAAACTTCAAACGAAGGTTATATTACAATGCATCATGCATAAATTGCTCTTTGGAAATATTCAAGATGACTTATCTTCAAAACTCATCACTTATCTTAAACTCACAGCTAAAAGCACTTTTTAATATCCCATCTTCTTATCTTCCTGATATGACAAGACAAGCATGCACTTGCATATCGGAATTCATACTTCAATCAGCCTACTTCAGGCAACATTTTATCCTTGCCAGCAAGGCTGTTAGGCCTTGATCAATAAGGCCATGATCCTACAGTAATTTATACTAGGTCATAAATAGGAAGGCATGGGTTCCTGTCTACATTGTTCTTATAATGTATATAGACGTGTGCTTTCTTCAAGATGCCCACTTTAAATGCAAGTTGGCTCTAGAAACATGAATTTCAACAGCTTGACAAGGGTTCGTCTAACAATAATAGGGCCATTTTACCTAGCTCTTTTAAGCTTAAATGTTATCAGTGGTAACCTTCTGGATTTTTTAATTGATAGCTAATTTGACGGATTTGAAAGTGACATACCAATGGGGAGGGGGTCCAGTTAAAGACACTATCAGTGATTTGAAAAATATTTGAAATTTGCAGGAATAACTTCAAAGTGAAGGATAAGTGTGTTGAATTCTCATAAGTTACCTTTTCCAACCGAAGAATTGACAGAAAAGGAAGAAAACGGTAGTGTTCAAAGATACGATTCCCCATTCAGTTACGTGTTGTAGTAAGTGTCCGAACGGACAGTAATGACTAAAATTTCCGATTCTGTCCTTATTAGGTTGCTTCTGGTCTTATCATTTGCAGGGTATGTTAGGATACCTGTACTTGTTACATACATGCAAAAATCTGATTTTTGATGATTTTTTCGATTTTCTGATTTAGCAAATCACTGATAGTGTCTTTAATAAGACCTATCATAAGCCTTTTATCTTTCTAATTTGGTATGCTTGTAAATTTCAACATTTGACAGCTTTGATTCCGGCCAAGCTAATATTGACTGCAACTCCTTGACTGCTGATGTCACAATAGAACTTATAGGCACTATCAGTGATTTGCTAATTAGAAAATCACAAAATTCATAAAAAAAATCAGATTGTTGCATGTCTGTTACAAGTATATCTACCCTAATATATCCCCGGGTCAAGTTTTCTTTGCTTGAGACCTGCTACTGGTATCTGGTAACCAGTAACCTGTCCCAGGGCCGAGTCGGCGGCGGCCTAAAACCGACTCCCCATCGGATTGTAAGGAATCTGATGAGGAGGGTGCTGGTTACCCTGGTAGAATGAAAAAGATCTACCTACACGGGAGTCAGCTCTGGAGAGCAATGGCGGCCATCCAGCAAATGCTTGCCTTGCATGTTGGGGAAAGTTGCCCAAAGGCTAGGGCCCCCGCGATAAACTTGTGGATTGAGTCAGGAGGGCATCCGGTCAATTATCTTTTGCTCCAATAAATCCTCAACCAGCAGTATTGCGGGGGATGAGTGCGAGGTGAATCCGGCACCTAGTTTACGGGGACAAAACCGGATTTTAAAAACTTTGGCTCTAACTAAATAAAAATATATCCTACAAGTACTAAGACTAAAAAGCAACCTAATAAGGAGAGAATTGGACATTTTAGTCATTAGTATCCGTACAGACACTTACTACAATACGAAAGAGAATGTAGAGTCTTTGAGCGTGTTTCTACAGGGGCCGTTTACCGCGTCGGACACGGATCGATCCGTTATCCACCACAGTAGAAACAGACCGACCCGCTATTTTAACGCGACACGGTACGGCAAAATCAAACCTGCTCTGAGAAGGTTTTTGCCGTGTTGCATACCGCTATTTCACCAGTAGAAACAGCCGATAGCGGCATTTGCCGTGTTGGGCAGAAAATGATGCCAAGGCCACGCTGGTAATGCCACTTCCACTGCGCGCGTCGTTCAAATCATCAGCAGTTATTGTTATTTTCATATCAGAAGTGAATCATCAAATTCAACATCAATAATATTCATGATTAACATGTAGTGATTCTTTTAGTTTGTTTTACCTGGTGGTACATCCATTAAAAGAAATAAAAAATAACTCAAGACTTTATGATAAATAACATGAAGGGAATAGGCCTACAAGTGCATGTAAAACACACCTCAAGAAAAAGGAATGCATGCATGTTTCTGAAGGTTTCTATGGACAGGGGGAATATTGTGACCCCGGTCTGGTCTGTCGAAAGCATGACAGCGCTAAGTGCAGTCGAGCATGCAACTACCGGTATGTGCCTTCAATAGCAAAACAGCTGAGATAGCGGAAAAAAGCCGGGTCCATAGACGGGGTCAGCAAAAAAGCAGGTTTTTGCCTGTCTGCAGTAGAAACACACGATCTTTGATTGATTGCACTGCTATTTTCTTCCTTTTCTCGTCAATTTTTCAGTTGCAAAAAAAAATAACTTTAAGGGATTTTCTACAGATTATCTCGTCACTTTTCAGCTATTCCTGCAATTTTCCAAATAGTGTGACTCTTTCCGACGGAGATAAGAAACTGCATAGGTTGTGTCTTTAATTTGAAAAAACCAATCACAAAGAGTAAAAGTGAGGAGGTCTTTTATCAGCGTTTAAATATTTGGTACATTGAAATGAATAATATATGAGTTACAATTTTAGCCAATCACAAAGGCTGTAAGAATGACAGGTAGTGCTTAAATGGGGTTAAACTACCTGAACAGCTCAGTCAACATTGCTGACATCTTTTTTTTTTGGGGGGCAGGGGGCTTTTGTGAGTACACATGTGATTGCAGTTGTAGATTCATATCTGCCTGGCAGGCACAATTTTGTTGTGTTGACTCTGGATCGGGGACGGGATATTTTATTTTGTGCTACTTGAAATAAAACCAGACAAATTAGTTGTTGCTGGTAACTAGAATTAAGAAATAAAGGGTGATGCTGTATCATTTATGGGTGAATAATGTGTCCGAGGTCAGAAAATTAAAAAAAATAATGGGCAAGGCACAGCCAAGGACATTATTTGGTAAGTTTTTTCTGGCCGAGGATACATTATAAGCCCCCTAGATGAAACCGCAACCCTTAATTTCTATTCTATTACCTAAAATAGCTCAATTTAATTTTAAAAAAATATTTACTACCCATAATTATTACAGAATAATGGGCAGTAAACTGACAAATCAGAATGCTGCATGTTTAATAATAGGGAGTAAAGGTAACAGAATCTGTTTTTATACCATTTCCACAGTAATTACCAACCAGTAAATAAAACGGATGTCATCAGATGCTAAAACAATGGTGTGCGATTTCCAGTGAATTCCTGACAAAACATTTTTTCTGATATAGGGCCTAAGTCAAAACAAAAGATTATGTCTCATGAAGTTTTCCCAAATTTTAAAAATTTTCTCTCAAAAACCTCACCCCCCTGCTCTTCTTTGAAAATTTTGCAAATTTTGTCCCCCCTGAAAAACTTTATTTTGGACAATTTGCCATCTCTCAAAGACGGTTATTTTTTGGAGTCCTCTATCATCGAATGCCCCTAGCTTTGGAAGCAGCGTATCCATTATCCATAAGGCCTACACCCATGTCCCTTTTTACAGGTAGTGGCCCCAGTCCCTCCTCCCCGTCTCACCCCCCCCCCCCCCACCTGGGGAATGTGCCAGTTGGCACCCCCCTTTGAGTTTTTTGCTCTTGCAGCGGCTCAGCCAGATGAAATAACCAAGATCTTATATAGATTGGAAATACTTCTTGAAACCAATCTGAGAACAAGGAAATATCATCACTTGCAAACTGAGATCTAATTATGATACTGAAGTTAGAGTATTGAAATTCAAGTTGGGCTTGTTATTTGATCACCTCACTGGAGTACTAGTTAACAAGTTCAAAAGTTGAATGTTTTACTAATAGAGGCAGGGGATTAACTCATCAGCAGAACTGTCACCTCATGGGATCTCAGCAAATTAACTGCATGTGTGCTTGTGATGTGTACATTAAATGGTACCTCTTGCAGTAACTGGACATGTACAGTGGTATTCCCAACCGTCAATCATAATTCTCCGGGGAGAAACAGTTCCAATGCAACCCTAAATATACCAGCCATCAGCGCATTCTTTAATCGGAGATGTTTTCGTTATTGAACGCTCGATTTTAGGTTTGCAGAAGAGTGTACGTGTAGCAGCAGATTTACTGTATTCACAATACAACTCAGATATAAAATTACTCACCCATTGGTTCGAATGTCCGTCTATACAAATCATTGACAGTGATTTGAAAAAAAGGCTTAGAAAATAAAAAACAAATATAATCTACAATTTTGCTTCACATGTTGAGTAATGGCTCTAGTATTGCCGCTGTCGTCACCTGTGTGGAACTATAACGATTATATATGGGGGGAAGGATTTTCCCCCTGAATTTTGTATCTCAAGAATTACTAATTATGAATTTTTAATGCCATCTATTATGATAAAGACCTTCTTAGGGTAAGGTGTGTGCCTTGTTTTACGAGGGAGGATAATATGAAACAATTTTTATTAGCTCTGAATATTTGCGAAACTTTTTTTCTTCGGAGCTTATATACACTGCTACAGTTATTGTATACGGAAGTGCTTCTACCGCGATGCGAGTACGCCGAAATAAAACTGTTCATCACGGTAGAGGTTCCTTTTACTTGGGGAAACCATGTTGTGTTTTTTGCATATAACATAATGCTTGTCCATATACTAATCAATGTGTGATATAACTGCTCCTATTATGTTTGTGTGTGTGTGTGGATCATAAAACCATTAATTTTGAAGGCTTTTTAGAAAAAAAATAGGTATTCTTAGAAATTTATTTTGAAAATGAGGTTTAAATGTTTAACACAGGCGGTAAGCATATCACTATTGATACAAATCAATCAATTGTGCATTTCAGTACTGTCACAAATCACAAATTTGGATGTTTTGTGCTAATTACTATTAGCTATAATAAAATGCATTGATTATATAATTTGTAGTTTACCAGCCCAAATCACACATTTGTATGTTTTGACTTTTTGTTTTTACTTGATTTCAATCTAAAAACTTTCAAGAAAACCATTTAATGTCAACCATTTGTCGGCTATAATACACAACAATTTACAAGAAGATCAAGAGAGGAAATTAATCACATTTTATTGTGTTACATGAGGATATTTTTATAATTCCCAAGGCTGTTGCTACAGAAAGAAATCTTACCATCAAGGCAACCATTTGCTACTTTGTGCAGTTTTACACGCACATAAGGCAATTTCATACATGAGTCTAGACATGAAAATTTCCAATACTTTAAAAGGCAATATCTCAAAATCTCTATGTGAAAATTTTGGCACAATTTCAAAGAACTCTTGGAAGAAATAGGTCTAGACAAAAGGGTATGCTCTAGACTCAAATTTGCATACCTCTAAACACAAATTAATATGGCCTATACCACTCAGTGGCAGTGCCAGACCTCTCTTTCTGGGGGAAAAACTTTGGAACAAATGCTCCCATGCCCCCATGGTGCCACCACTGATACCACTGCAGGACTAAGTTAATTTAAAAACTATTACCGTAAGCACTCGGGTATAAGCCCACCCCAAAAGGAAGATTTTACTTCAAAATAGGGGTGGGCTTATACCCGGGGAGGGGCTAGAACTTGGGAGCAAATATCAGATACAAAATTGCAATAAATATCATTTTAGAAGCATTATTATTCACCAGATAACACTTAATGTACACTTTAGTTGTAGAGTTGATAATAATAGCAGAGATTTATATAGCGCCTTATGCTATTGGCCTCTAAGCGCTTTCACAAATGGCCGCTGATCACTGTGGCTCAACCATACCATAAACCATTTAGCATCATTTCAAGGGATGCAGCAGATCGGGATCAGCGCTTTCCCTTATCAGCAAACATACATCGAGATAACCATCGCAGCCGGGACCAGCTCCCCAAATATCGTATGGGTAAATCGAGACAACCAAGCGGTTAATTTCTTGTCCAGGGAAATTACAAGATAACTGAATCTCACAGGGCTCGAACGCACGCCTATAAGCATGAATGAGCATACACTGGAGTCGAGCGCTTACCTGATTGAGCTATCACATTAGGAAAATAATATCTATTCTTGAAGCAGTAACTAGATATTTTGGAGTGGACACCAATACTCCCATTCGCTTTGGTGTCCGCATGTTACTTACGTTAAATCATGTGTATGACAGTTGGTTCTTCAAGTACTAAAGAGGTTGTCTTGATTTATGCAAATCGTTATAAATTCCCAGACTGTATAGTTTAATTTAAATCCATTCAGCTATCACTTCATTTTCATTCTGTAACCACCTGTATTTAACGTAAGTAACATGCCAATATGTGGACACCATTTAACGTAATTACACTAAGAGCAAATGATAGAATGACTTTTTTGTTTTTTTAACTGACAGAAATTCCCAATTAGGGTGGTGTATATTGGTACATATTGTGAAGTGCAACATAACTTTAACAGAGTAAAATGCTCTCACCTGTTTTACCATTGAAC